>APFE030371767.1:0-50380 GCA_000404065.3 Pinus taeda | reverse complement strand
TGGTGTTAATGCAAATAAGCACTGCAACTAGTGCCATTATTTAGATTAAGTGCCGAAATCTAGGTGGTCTTGTAATGATGGAGTGATTGATTTCTAGCTACTAAGGCCATATGGATTTTTATCCCTTATGTTGTCCTGAGATATTCAAATTCAGAATAAGAATTGAGGTCTTGTTTCCACTAGAGATTGCAAACAGTTTCTTGAATATAATATATAGTGGATTATCTTTTACTAATCAACTATGGATGTGATCCCTCGCAGGAAAGGAAATTCAAAGTGACTTTGATTTCACATTGATTTGTCAAAACATCCACACAAGGAAGGAGATTCAAAGTGACATTGATTTCACACTGATTTGTCAAAATGGGGGCAAGAGAAAAGGAAACTTTTTATTCAACGATGCTCTTAATTTCATATGTACATGCACATACATATTAATAGAAAATATTGAAGGGTTGCCTAAGTAATATTTTCCATTCCACTACATTCTTTACAGCTTATAAATAAATAACTTGGAACAATTCATTACACTATTTTTTATTCTTTATTAATCAGTGGTTAAGATTTTGATATTGAACTGGCTAATATTTTTCTTCCTTCTGTGAAATTATGTGTTCTATAATGCTTCTTTTCCATTCACTATGTATAGCATATAAAGTGTGTCTAATGGAGTAGGAATATTGGAAAGTCTTGTGATCCTTGAACTATGTTACAAGACAGAAACCCAACGGGGCAGGGTAGGTGCATCCCCACAAAGGGGTCACAAATAACAAACTTGGTATTGGCTAGTGCCTTGAGCTAGAAATTTTCCTTTACCCTTGTATTAATAGTGAATCTGGAGAGGATTCTAATATTATCTTTATAAGATTTATATCAGTTGAGATTGATGAAAAAATTTCATGAGACATGAGCTAGGGTGTCCTTGCAAGGTGGTTGTTGATTATTGGAAGCTATGATGGCCATTATGTCAGGCCAGGTGGTCGCACTCCCTTGATCGTCAGCTTGATTGTGATCAATATGGAAGACTTCATAGTCTAGATTGATTGTTTAGCAGTGATAGTTAGTGGGCTCATTAACAAAAGCTTCTATTTCACTAATCCATTTTATAGAGTTGTTAGATTCAATTTCCAAAGGTTTTAATTACACTATAGAGTTGAGTTCTGAGAGAGTTGTGATTCACAATGTTAAGTACAGTAGCTATGACACTTGAGTGAAGACAAGCATAGTAGAGGTATCAGAATCTGTTATAAGCTTATCTGCATATTATAAGGGACTTAGTTGGCTTTTTATAATTTTATAAACAAGTTCCATGTCGTGGAACTATGAAAAAAACAGTGATATTGCCACCATGTGGCTCTTGTCATATATGGTTTTATACTTTTTCAAAAAATTCTTAAAGAGTTCACAATGCTAAGATTCACTAGGACTTTACAAAGTTTTATTATTTAGTGAAAGACTCGCCAAGATCTTACAATATTTTATAATTGAGTAAAATATTTGCCATGCCTCATGAGAGATTCGCCAAAAAATTATATATACATATTATATTATTGATAAAATTGCCTTCCATTTTTCCTATATACCATGGATATTTGCCCATTTATTATACATATAAATTTGGGGGGGGGTTCTTAAAATTTTCCCTGAAGGGAGGTAGCCATACATGGACCCTCTCATCATTTATCTAGTGGACATACACAATACTATATAGAGTGGCATCATAAGAATTGTCATGATCTATCATGAGGAGAGAGTGTTGAAGGTCACTCTTTCATCCATACTATCAACATCTAGATACAAGTCACTATCCTAAAACGAATCAACATAATTTCTTCAACTATCTTGCATATCATAGTGTTAGTTGAAAGTCGTATTAAAGTAATAACTTGTCATGCATATCGAACATAAAACAACATCATATCTTCTTTTATCTAACTCTAGATAACTAACTTTATTAGGGTTTCTCTTCAGGATTATCGTATATAAATGATGTCAAACAAACATTATGAGGCCATATATGTGAATTAAAATACTTCTATACATATGAAGTCTTACCAATCTATATACAATGTCATTATTTGATAGCAGCACCAAAAGAATGAGACCATGTGTGTGAAATTATATACCCATAGAGGTAAGGACATTGTGATTAGACAAATGAATTTTATAGATATCGACAAGAGTAAAAAAAAATAGACCTATGCAATTTGTGTATCAATACCACACACAAATATTCCATATGTATTGTGAATTGATTCCATACAAATTGCAGAGGATCATGCCACAACCATCATAGGGAGTAATACCGAAACCATTCTAGAGGAGTATTATGCATATGTTATTACAAATATGATGTGAGCCAATGATATGATGCTAGATATTACAAAGAGATACGAGACTATTATTGTCACCATACAAGTTGTCATGTAGCTAGTATAAAGATTCCAGGACGAGAGTGTCCTTTAATTGGGACATGAGACTAACAATTATGAGAGTCTCGTAGCATAGGTACAACAATCAAGAGCACATATAGTGGCCTTGAGGTATAACAGACATATAAGAAACTTCTAATCATTATGTACTCTTGAAGTTAATGCGAGAGGGTAATCTTGCGTGACTAAAATTCAGGAGAAAATTCTTGTAGTATAGTTAGAGAAAAATATTAAAGTGAAGCAAGATTAAAGTATTGTAGCCAATGCGAAGTCCTCTAACTAATGAAAACATAGTCTTGCATCCATAACCCTTAAAACAATACCGCATACCATAACCCTTGAGGAACCCAAAATATGTATCTGAAATCTCATAACCATAAGTGCCATACGAATTACTAATTGAAGATCAATACGATAAGGTATATATAGTAGTTTTCAAATGTGAAGGGTCGCAACCATTTGAAGAGTCGAATTTTGAGTTTGGAATAAAATTGTTTTCCATCCAATAGACAAGGTTGAATTAATGTGGATAAAACATAATTCAAATAATAATTGTTAAATATTTCCTTTTATCCCATGAAAACTTCTTTAGGGAATAATGGTATTGAATTGGTGTAGAATGCTTTGCCTTTGGAATTTATTTTGTACATTACTCTAATTTCAACACTCACTCTTAGCTAGGGAGGAATTTCTGTCAACATCATTAAGTCTTGTCTCGAATGACATGTATTAGTATAAGAAGGTAGGAAACTGCCTCATCATTACCTCTCATCTCATAGAAGAAGAATAATGCAAAATCGAAGGTAAGGGAGATCAATCCTCAAACTCCACTATTCTTGAAGACATCCCCTATCTATAATAATAAGAAATCCATCCCATAGTATCTCAACTCAACTTGATTGCTTTGATAATTGATTTAAAAATGATGTAAGAATTTAAAGAAGAAGAAGAATCACCATAGGGGAGATTTATCTACCACTCTATAAACTCAATCACCATCATCAGGAAGCATTAAACTTCCACTATATATCCTATAATCAGTTCAGTCATTTTAAGTAGAATCATTATCGTCATCAAATCATACCTCATCTCAGCTCATCTCTTCTTATCTTCATATGTTGAAGACACTTAGATATGAAGAGGAAGAATTTAACAGCATCGAGAAGTAAAAGCTACCATCAGCTATCGATAGGCGATATCTACTTACCACAAGGAAAAGGATCACACTTTGTTCAATTTTCTATTGATCTTTCATCAAGAGCCTTAAGATTCAAGTGGTAGAACACCTACATCCACTACCTTGGGAGGAGATACACACTTATCATGAGGTAAGGATAAGACAAAACCTAAGGAGCATGGGGGAGATACATACTTACCCAACAAGGTAAGGATAAAACATGCTCAAGTCACTTTTGAATCCATAGGCTAGATGGGGAGGAAAAATCCTAACAAGCCTAGCTTGTGGGTGGTATGCATATTAGGGTATAGTAAGTAGGCAGAGATACAAAATTATAGTGGGGTAAGGATCAGACACAAACTTGATATTACAATAGGGGTGATACATAGTTATCGTGAGGCGAGGATCACACAGAGCTATTTTCCAGGAGTTCCCTCAACCCAAGGAGCTCTTTGTCTCAATTCCTCACCTGGAAGCTTAGAGAGAGGAAGAGTGTAGCTCAATGCCCTTGAATAGCTAGGAGGCTTCCCTGGGAGGGTCATATCCATCCATCCAAAAAATTGTTTGAAGATTGGAAAATATGATGGGGCGTCAATTATTTTCTCCATAACATACCAAGGTGCTCATATTTGACATCAACTTAATCAACATACCGAAGATTTCAATCGTATTGTCTCCTATAGAACCAAGAGAAACATTCCTCTATTTTCCTGTTCATACTAGACATTAAATTATGTTAGAGAAAATACATGTCATAAAGAAAATAATACCTTATTCATATTTTTTCCTCTCACATAGGGATGAAGCAACCATAAGCCTAAGATGGTGTCATATGGAAACATTGACTCAATCCATGAAGATGTTTGTGTCCTAGCTATATAAGTCCATACTCCACAAGGATTTATTTGGCTAATACGAGATCGTCCAAATATAGCAACAATAATAAATCCAACAAGTCATGTTTAAGACAATACACTTCCTTTAAGAAACCAGTTCTGTCAATAATGAATTTTTTGTAAAATAAATTAATTATCTTCAACAAAAACAAACATTAATCAATCTAGTCTAGAATGCTTGTTTCAATCTACAATGATGGGTCTCATACACAACAAAACCTTTGAGATAACCTTAATTATTACAATAGGTGTTGAGATTTCATCAATGGTTTCTCTTATGAATGGAAAGCCTGTTTAGTCATCATCAATCTTATCATGCTATTTTTATGCATCAATATCATTGTTTCTTCAAGGGATGGTCACATTTGTTCACACGAGACTTACATATATGAGATTCTCATGACAATTCATCATTAGGTATATCATTGTCACATATGAACATGTCACCGAGCATTCATAAAGGGTTAAATAGTCAGAACATCACTTCCTTATCATGTTATACAACGATTTTTATGAGAGTCCCAACATCATGAAGTTAAGGCCTCCATTTTTGTCACATGATAAATTTTAATGTGTTGTTGAGTCATCATAAGGGTTATAGCTATTAAAGCCTCCTAATATTCACTTACTTAGTAGCAATCAGTTAGCATATATACTTTGTCATCTTCCATATGCCCATAAATACTTTGTCTTATTGCTCCTAGAATAAATTTCCATCATGTTCCTTTTGCTATTCTAGCTTATTTTTCTTGTTCCAGTTTTCTCTTCCTACACTATCTCCCTTTTCTTAAATTATTCAACATCCAGATGATGCTCAAGAAGGATCTTCTTATCACATATTCATACGAAGGTTACAAGCATTCAAATATTCATGCATGAAGGATAAGCAAAACAATAAATATAAACAAGATCAATGACATAAAGAAATAACATTTGTTTAGAAGGTACTTGATTTAAACTTATAGAAGAATGTGAAATAAAATAGATATAAATATAAATGCCTAAATGCAACATAAATAAAACTTCATTTCATTCATACCAAAGAACTAAAATACTCTTACATATAGAATTGAAAAAAACTAACTTGGGTGAAGGCAACTTTTCTTTGAGAAGAAACATGGTGGCTACCTGCCTATGAACTATGCTAGAAGGAGGGAGGCTCAAGATAATTTTTATTATTTAAAAATAAGGAAAAACCATAAAAAACCAAAACCCTAACTCTAGGAGATTGAATACCAAGAGTTTGTGGACCTTGTAGGGGTTAGTTGGGCAGCCAACTTCCCATGCTCATAACTTGGCCATACAATATCCATTTGGAACGTATGGAACCTTGTTGGAAATATCCCTTCGAGTACTATAGGATTTGTTGCAGACCCCTTCCAATGGATATGCACTTTCTACATACATAAAAAAACATTGTTTGGGGGGTCAAATCAACTCTTGAAGTTTACGACCTTAAAGATTGGTAAAAATAGTAAATTCTCTTATAATCAAGGAAACATATGAAACCAACTAGAGGCTTAGGTGGAATAGATGAGTGGCCACAAATAGGCACCTGGATTAGTCCTCCCCCCTTAGGAAGTAATGTTTCCCATTGTGTGTAGAGCCTCCATGAGGTGAGGAAATTTCTGTTGAACCTTCTCCCGAGTAAACCACTTGCCCTCGTGAATGATTTAGCCTACTTTGATGACTACGTAGAGCTCAGTCCTTTGTTGGTGAATGTTCTTAATATGTGTTTCCACAATCCTGTTAGTTGTAGGATGTTCGATGCAACTAGGGTTGAGTTTTATTAGGTCAGCTTCTTAGCAACATTGCATGTGTCCAATGATGGTAGAATGTATGGTCGTAGTTAGTCCACATTAAATACTGGGTGTAGGCCGAGGAACGGTGAAATGATGAGATCGAAGGGATTATCTCCTACAACCATGTGATGGAGTACAACCGATAACAGAGTGGGAAAAGTTAACAATGGGGCCTAGTGAGGCTCTCCTTATGCAAATGTAACTAAACTTTGCCACCACTTGGAACTTGTGTGGCGATCGATGACGATCATGATGCAACATGTACCTAACGTTGGCTCTATCCAATATGTCTTAGACCTACTGGAGTATGTGTTGAATACACTCAATCAAGTAGTTGGACTTGTCAGCTTTGACCTGGACATGATCCAAATCTTCCTAAGTAACCGTAAATGGTATGTCCACATCAATGGGACATACTGGATGGAATCTCAGTCCCACCTGAAAGGGGCTATGGTGATTTCACCTATGGAGAAATATGTTGTATTTATGCTAGAGATAGGGAAGGCTTTCATCCCATGTGCATGGATGCTTCGAGTTGTACATGCACAGAATGTGCACCATCATCCTATTGACAACCACTATTTGGCCATCAGTTTGGAGGTGGAAGGTCATGGAATTAGTGAGCTTGGTACTCAACATTGACCAAAGGCTTGACTAAAATTTACTCAAGGACCTACTACCAAAATCGAAGATAATGGATTGTAGGATCCTAAAGTGTACCCACACTCATTCAAAGAAGAAATTAACAGTGGTTTTTGATGTGATACTCTTATTTCCAGAATGGCCATATTAATAATTTGTTGATGACCACGAAAACACATTCATTTCCATGCTTAGTAGAAATAAGTTCTGACATGTAATCCATGGAGATGGATTCCCAAGGTTGACTAAGAGTAGGTA
Organism: Pinus taeda; assembly: GCA_000404065.3. NCBI lineage: Eukaryota > Viridiplantae > Streptophyta > Pinopsida > Pinales > Pinaceae > Pinus > Pinus taeda. The sequence goes on along the minus strand of APFE030371767.1, from coordinate 43,173 downwards.
GAGGAGTATATAGCCCTTGATTCTTGATAGTTGTTTTGGAAATGGTGCAACCAGTGTAGGATCTAATGTAGCTCTCAACATCTTTCTGAAGGATCGGCTAATAAAAATACTTCTGTAACACTACCAATTTTTTATACACTAAAATATCAGGCGACCTAAATGTAGTGTGACTCCCATATAATCTTCGCATGTTCATTTGAAAAAACACAGGGGTGTCCTACGTAGCATAACAATTTACACTAGAAGTGAAAATCAGGAATTTTCTTGCCTTTGAGAAGCATCGGTATGTGGTTCCAAATTCTATCTTACTCTTATAAAGATGCGACCACACCAGAGTTTCGTATCCACGAGAATCAAACATGGTGGTTAGCACCATGATTGGTGGTCAACTGAGGTAGTTTGCAACATTATTGGTGTTTTCTTTCTTGAACTTAATTTTCAAATAGAATTATTTGAAGTATGTGGACCATTTATGGTGGTGATCATTTTGCAACTTTCCTTATGTATGTATGAACTGCAAGGATCAGTGGTCAGTGTAGATGAACATGTCCTTTCCCAAAATGTAATGCTTTCATTGCCAGTAGGCTTGAATAGTGGAATACATCTCTTTGTCATAGGTGGGACATTTTTGGACTGTGTCTTAAAGTGTTTAACTATAATATGCCACTAGATGACCCTGCTGACTAAGAAATGCACCAATAGCATAGCTAGAGGTATCTGTCCCAATCTCAAATGGTTTTTGAAGGTATGGTAATGTGAGAACTGGTACGAAGGAGAGGTGATGATTATCCTCATAAAACTTCTTCTGTTGGGATTCATACCAAAACAACCTTTTTTCGCTCCACCATTGGTGACTTCACTTAAAGGCCAAATGATATGAGAGATTCCCAACAGAACATGTGCTATAAATTAGCAAGACCAAGAATGATGCAGATCTTTGCTAGAGTGGTTGGGGCTAGCCAATCCTGAATAACTTGTATTGTGGTGGGGTCCACATAGACACCCATCTCAGCAATGATGCACCCTAAATATTGAACATGGGTCTCCTAATTGGAACATAATTTGTGTTGTCAGAGGGTTTGGAGGACCTTTTGAATATGGTAGAGGTGCTATTCCCATTTATGGTTGAATATTAGGATGTCATCCAAATATACTACCACAATTAAGTTTGTGAAGAGCTACAAGATGTCCTGCATCAACCTCATGAAGGTTGTGGGGGAATTCATCAAGTCGAAGGGCATAACCATCCATTCGAAAAGGCCATTCTTGGATTTCAATGTATTCTTCTACACATCACAAGATTTTATTGGTACCTAGTGATAACCATATTTCATGTCAATCTTGTTAAAATATTTTCCCCCATTGAGCTAGTCTAGAAGGTCATTAATCCATGCAATTAGATAGCTATTCGAGATTGTGATCTTATTTAGTGCTTGATAGCCAACACAAAGTCTCCTGGTACCAAATTTCTTTTGTTCCAACACGATCAGGCTTCCATAGGGTGATGAACTTGGCCCAATGTGCTCTTTCTACAACAGGCCTTGAATCTGCCTCTTGATTTCATCGTTATCTAGAACAGAGCATCGATAGATCAACCTGTTGGGTAGTGGCATGCCTGAGGTTAGATTCATGGAGTATTTGGCCTAATAGTGTAGGGGTACCATTTGGGTGAGCTGAAGATGTCCATGTACTCCTCCATGAACTTGTCCATCTATTATTGTGTGAAGGAGCCCTGTCCGTAGGCTATGGATGTGGCCACAATCTTATTCTTGCCCTACAGATGAATCATAAGGAAGATAAATTTCCTAGTCTTGGAAATGATCTTCCTACACTATTTCACAAATATCAAAGAGACAACAGTATGTGTTTCTACCTCTAGTATCATGTATAATTTATTAACCAAAGAAATAATAATAGTGCGAGGTCTAGACTCATACACAACATCATGCTTCCATAAGTATGGTTTGCCTAATAATAAATCACACACCTCAAAAGGAGAAACATAACATAACATCTCATTTGTGAGGGGCTTGATGTTGTATGGAAGGAGACTCTACTATCTTACGTGAATATTTTGTCCTTGATGAAGACACCTAATGATGTGCAACTGCGGGTGTGGTTTTACCGATATGCCCAACCACTACATGAACTCTACTGAAATGAGGTTCTTTTGGCTTCTATTGTTGACAATGAACCAGAACAAAGAACCCTTCACCCACATTTGTCAGTGGAAGAGTGCCTTCCCCTCCTCTAGATATTCAAGCTCAATCTTATGGACCTTGGTGGTGGAAATAGTGCCATTGGGCTCTACATCAATAATATGCTTCCATTTATCATTCCCATCATTCAGTTATGACTAAGAGTCAAAAAATGTATCTAATTCAAAAGTTTTTACCACAGCCACCAATGACTGCTTGGCTCAACGCTCACTTTTTTTGTTAGTGGGGCTCCTATGGAACTCACACCATTTCCATGTGTCCTTCTTTGTCTTTGTGGTGTTTCTCTTTTCTTGTGGCTTCGGTGGGTTGTCCTAGATTTCCCTGCCTTGGACTTATCCTTTGATTTGCAGTATGGGCATTCGCTTATTCTATTTAAATTTTTGCTCAATCTTGATAGCATATCAATAGGTGATGCCAAGCGAGGAGATCTCCAGGAACTCCATCTCATCCTAGATGTACTTGTGTAGATAGTTGTGGTACTTTAGTACCAAATTTAGATTAGAATCCTTGATACCCAACTTCGTGTGAAGGGTATGAAAAATATTTGAGAAGTCTAGCACATCTTGGTCCCTTCCCTATAGTAGTGTAGTCCACTTTATGTATTTATCTTCATAGCTTTTGATAGGGTAATATTATTTCTCGAGGCATCTTGGAAAGAATTCCAAATGGGTGTGGCTTAAAATTGTGAGGGTTCACTCTCGTGCTTCTAATTACAGTAGGTTTCCCACTAGTCCTTGACATGGTGGGTGACTTTGAGGAGAGAAAAAGTAATATTTTCCCTATTGGAAAAGTCATGAACTAAAAAATATCCTTCCAATAGATTTAACCTATCTATAATGTTTACATCTATCTGGCCTTCAAATACTCAATTGTCAAAGTTAATTTGTACCTTAAAGGGAGTGGCACCTCTAAAGTGGTTGTTAGATGAAAATGCATTGCTTGTTGGCAGTCGTCGAAGGATCTGGGCAAAGTTATCCATCATCACATTCATTTATCGCTTGAGGGCATCTTCGAGTAATATTTTTAAAGGATATCCTGATCCCTTGTCTTTGTTTTCTTCCGCCATGGGAGGTCATCGAGGTGTGAGAGACTGGTCTTGCAAAGGTTCAACCAATTCAAGCCCTAACTCCTTATACCCTAATCTCAATGAGGACATGCAAAGAAAAACAGAGAAAGAGAAGACCCCTCTAATACCAAATATCCAAACTTATATAGTAACCCAAGAAAATATGGATACAAACATAAACATTGAGATGAAAAAAAAATAAAAATTCATTTCATTAATATCAAAGAACTGAAATATGCTTACATACAAAATTGAAATAAACTAGCTCAAGCGTTGGTAACTTATCTCTGAGAAGAAATGTGGTTACTACCTACATTTGAACTACGTTACAATGAGAATCAAGGTCTGTTTTATTAGTGAACAACAAGGGAAACCACTTAACAACCAAAAGCCTAACCCTAGGAGATGGAACACCAAGAGTTTGTGGACCTCGTTGGGGTGAGTTCGGCAACCAACTTATCTCGGTCATAAATTGGTCATATGATCTTCGTTTCACACATACGATACCTCATGGGAAATATATATTTGAGTACTACATGATTTTCTATAGGCAAACATGTTCTTGTGCTCATAGGCTTAAAACACATCATTTGGGGGCTCGAAACAACTATAGAAGTTGAGGACCTGAAAAACTACTAAAAATTGTAAATGGTGCTATAATTAAGGACCACCTTTTGGGTCTAGCCAAAATATTTTTGCCTAAAAGTTAATGCTCTTGCATCGAAAATAAAAGAAAGAAACTTATAAAATAATTTTAAAAATAAGTATATTTTTCTCAAATAAAATATAACTATTTTTCATTAGAAAAATTCAGAAATCATTTGGAATTAGTAAATATATTGTTATATATACTAATTTTTTTAAATATTTTTATCTTACTTTCTATTTAGTATATTTGTTATAATTGAATTGTTCTCATTTTTTTTTATTGATATTTGAAAATAATCATGATGGTGATTTGATCTAGGTGGATGTTGGTGGCCACCCACCTGTCCCACTTGGACCCCCACAACTGTCTCTTTTAGTTTTTCAGCTTCCATAATTGTAGCACAATTTACTATTTTTAGCAGCTTTTCGGGTCCTCAACTTCCGGAGCCATTTTGAGGCCCTAAACAATGTTTTTTGGGAAATATGGGAGTAACATTGGGACATAGGTTGATGTTGCTCTTCCCAAAGTTGTAGTCCTTTAATAGATCTTTCTAACAAGCTATTGTACACGTTGAACGAAGATTGGGTGCCAAAGTTACAACCCCGAGAAGTTGATGTACCAACTTACCCAAAACGAGGCCCACAATTTGGTGTTTCATCTTCTAGGGTTAGGTTTTGAGATGTTAAGGGTTTTCCATTGTTTCTCAACAATAAATAGGCATTCCAGCCTCATTGTAACACACTTTAGATGGATGTAGCTGTCACATCTCTTCTCACAGATAAGCTACCATCGCCCTAGCTAATTTATTTCCATTTCTGTTTGTAAGCATATTTTAGTATTTTACATTAATGAAATGAAGTATTATTTCCATTGCATCTCTGTGTTTACGATTATCTCTTTAATTTTTTTGTGTTCCTCTCTGCGTTTTCTCTGTTTTTCCTTGCATGTCGCCAAGGAGGTTGCGATATAAGGAGTTAGGGCTTGAATTGGTGGAACCTTTGCAAGACCAATGTCACAAATCCTGATGGCCTCCCATGGCGGATGAGAAGAAAGGCGACGAGGTAGGAGATCCTACCAAAATCTTGCTCGAAGAAGCCATTGAGTGACAAAGGAATACGATGATGGACAACTTTGTGTAGATTCTTCAGCGGCTACCCAGAGGTGATGCGTTGGCTTCCAACAGCTACTCTTGAAATGCCACACCCTTTAAGGTACAATTTAATTTTCAAATCCCCATCTTCGAGGGTTAGAAAGACACAGATGTTGTACATAAATAGCTAAATCTACTAGAAGGTTATTTTTCTGTTCATGAATTTTGGAGTCAGGAAAAGATTGTTTTTGATCTTCTCAAAATAACCCCCCACGTCAAGGACTGCTGGGAAACGTACTGCGAGTAGAAGGATGAAAGCACAGACTCACTGTTATCAGCTGCACCCACTTGGATTTCCCTCTGGGATGCCATCATGGAGCAGTACTACCCTGTCAAAAGCTATGAGGAAAAATATATAAAGTGTACCATGCTATGGCAGCAATGGGATCAAGATGTGCCGGAGTTCAAAAACATTTTTCATACCCTTTGCACACATTTGGGTATCAAGGACTCTGAGCTACATTTGGTACTTAAATACCATGACTGCCTACATAAGTACATCCAGGAAGAGATGGAGTTCCTTGACATCTCCTTGCTTGGCATGGCATACCGATACGCTGTCAAAGTTGTGCAAAACTTTAAATAGAAGAAACGAGACTTTGGATCTGAAAATCCGAAGACCAAAGGACAAAGCCAAGGCAAGGTGACCCAAGACAACTCGTCGAAGCCACAAGTAAAAAACAACACCATGAAGTCAAAGAAGGAGATGACAAATTGGTATGAGCTCCACAAGAGCCCCACTCACAACACAAGTGAGTGTCGGACCAAGCAGTCGCTGGTGGCTGAGTTGAAGGCTTCCAAATCAGATACATGTTTTGACCATGAGCCAGAGCTCGACAAGGGGAATGGAAAAGGTAAGTAGATCATTGATGTAAAGCCCAACATCACTATTGCCACTACCAAGATCTAGAAGAATGAGCCCGAAGATCTAGAGGAGGGGGAGCATCTTTTCCACTCACAGATGTGGGTGAAGGGTTTGCCATTGTAATTCATTGTCGACAGTGGTCACCGAAAGAACCTCGTTTTAGTAGAGGTCATGAAGCAGTTGGGCCTACCAACTACACCACACCTGCAGTCGTACAATATCAGGTGGCTTCACCAAGGACAAGATCTTTGAGTTCGTCAGCAGTTCCGCCTTCCGTACAGCATCAAACCCTTCACAGACAAGGTATTTTGAGATGTTGCACCTCTAGATGTCTGTGATGTATTATTTTGCTAGCCATACTTGTGGATGTGCCATGCTGTGTATGAGTCAAGGCCTCACGTTGTTATTATTACTTTGGGTAATTCACTATACAGGATATGGGAGGTAGCCCCACCTACTGCAACCTCTTTGATCTCTGCTAAGAAATGCATCAAGATCGTCTCCCAAACTAGGAAATTCATTTTCTGTCTCATTCGCTCCTTAGGTAAGGGGAAGATTGTTGCCACATCCATGAGCCCCGCTAAGGGTTTCTCCATGCAGTAGCAACAACAAAGGGATACGGTCATGACAGAACACAAGAATAACTTCTCCTCACCCACAGGGGTACCACACAAGCTTCAAGTGGACAACAAATTTTGGTTGCATCTGTAAAAGGAACGCCTTACAAGGGCCCATCAGAAGCTTCGACCATGCTGAAATGGTCCTTACACCATCACCAAGGTTGTCAGAAATAATTCTTTGGAGCACAACATTCCCACATTCCTTCGTTGGCACCAAGTGTTCAATGTGTACCACCCCTGACCATGCTTCCCACCATTACTGCACACATCTGAGATTACAGAACAACTCACCAGGAACCAAGTTCACTAGAAGGAGGAACTCAACGTAATGGGGACCATTGCTTCCTAAAGGGGGAGGAATGATCTAGATGGATGTTGGTGGCCACCCACCTATCCCACTTAGACCCCCACAACTGTCTCTTTTAGTTTTTTAGTTTTCGTAATTGTAGCAAAATTTACTATTTTTAGCAGGTTTTCTGGTACTGAACTTTCGGAGCCGTTTTGAGGCCCTAAATAATTTTTTTTGGGAGATTTGGGAGCAACATGGGTCCACAGGCCATTGTTTCTCTTCCGAAAGTTGTAGTTCTCAGATAGATTTTTCTAACAAGCTATTGTATGCATCAAATGAATATTGGGTGCCAAAGTTACGACCCCAGGAAGTTGATGTACCAACTTACACAAAACACGGCCCGCAATTTGGTGTTTCATCTTCTAGGGTTAGGTTTGAAGAAGTTAAGGGTTTTCCATTGTTTCTCAACAATAAATAGGCCTTCGAGACTCATTGTAACACAGGTCAGAGGCATGTAGTTGCCACATCTCTTCTCGGAGGTAAGCTACCATTGCCCTAGCTGGTTTATTTCCATTTCTGTTTGTAAGCATATTTTAGTATTTTACATTAATGAAATGAAGTATTATTTCTGTTGCATCTCTCTGTTGATGGTTATCTTTGTAATTTGTTGTGTTCCTGTCTATGTCTGGATCATGATTAACATCTTTTAAGATCAATATGGTTTATTGGACTTTAAAAAAAGAAAAAGAAAAAGAATATAATTGAGATTCTTCAAAATCTTGTTGCTATGATAAAAAAGAAGTGAAACAAGAGCTCCAAAATTGCTATAGCTGCACTCACTTAATAGGTCAAGAAGTTTAGAAGTGTGACAGATGTTAGGGATTTTAGAGGGGATGTGAGTAAGAGTTCATAAGTCTAAAAGGAAGTGTTTTTCATCTTCCACCCCCTTAATATAGTTTTTCGTCTTCCACCCTCTTAGTATCGCAAATCTAACATATTCTATCATCCCACGGAGCCTTGGGAGTAGACCATCTACCAGTTTGACTTCAAAGCTCATGAGAATTAGTTCTTATCCTGGCAGTGTTCATTTTTTTGGGGAGTAGATCATCGCTTAGTCTCACTTCGAAGCTCATGGGAATTAGTTCTTATCTTAGCGATGTTGATTTTTTTCTTAGTGTTGGTCAACATAGAGAGATAATTCTGGGTATTGAGGGTGGGTTTGATCACCTCCTTATAATATCTTAGTTCCATTTTACCGTCTAGCTCCTTATGGTATCTTAGCTTCAATTTCCCTCCATCTCCTTATCATCCCACAACTCGGCCTTAAACTTAGAGGTAATAGTATCTTTAACACTATCCTTACTTTCCATAATAATCTCCTCTTTAATTTCTAATAATTATTTTATATAAACTAAATATTTTTATTTATTCATTCTATTTTAAAAATTAAATATAATTAACCAAATATTTGAATGGTTCATACATCTTAAATAGATAAATCATAATTTCAGATATAAATTTCTTAAAATACTTTTGATATTATTAAATTCTATTTAAAACGATAATATCGCGTTTTTATTTAATATATGTGTAATCATCTAGTCGTTTTCCATATCGATAAACTTTCGCTTTTCTCATCAAAATAGTGTTAAATTATTTCAGCATGTGTTTTGTTCCATGATTGGTTGAAAATTTACCATTGAAATTTTCCGCTTTATTCCATTAAAATTTTCCACTTTATTTCACTTTCCGTGTTGATGGTAATTGTGGAAGTCACAACTTTAAAACTAATATTTTCAACTTGTAAAAATACATAATCTTTTTAATGGTAAATTGAGAGTAAATTGAGCATTAATATAGCTGATAAATATTAACACTTATCAAAACATTTATAGTATCTTTTAACATATCAATTTTTTTTATTAAAATTAATTATATTTTAATTTATTATTATTATTAATCATGAAAAAAAATAATTATTATGAGATGAAACATATACAACATTCGAAAAATTTAATATAAAATTTTTAGCTAAAAAGATTTATATTACTTTAATATAGAAATTTTTTAGCCAGTACCATGTCTTACTAACACCACATGTCTAAAAAACCATAATCTATATTCATATTGTATCATTTTAATTAATCAATTTAATTAGAAGGGGAAAAAAATAAGTACTTTTGAAATGAATCTCAACTCTAACTACAACTAAGAATATTTTATTTTACCCCATAGAGTTTAAATCACTACCATCGACCTTATAGTTATTCATAATTAAATTAAAATTTATAAATCCATATTTCAAAATAGCTCTCCTAGAAATGCTTTAAATATATCATTTTAATATTTATTTTAATATTATTTATTTTGAACACAACAACTAAATCAAAATATGGAATATATATTTATTAAAAATTATAAATATAAAAGCAAATATTTTATGAATAATCAAGTTCTACATGTTAGGTCCTGTAAAAAAAAATAAAAAGATTATATAATAAATAATAAAACTTAATTTACGCCGTAAGGCATTTCCCTCTTTGAAATGAACTCCCCTAAATGTCTTCTTGTCCTAATCTTAACCGGTAGAATCTATTGTTAGACGATTTGAACAATTCTCTGTCGTCCAAAAATCCATTAAAAACAGTTATTAGTTTTTTATTTAACTAATAATTGTTTTTAATGGATTTTTGGACGGGAGAGAATTGTTCAATCGTCTAACAATAGATCTAACGGTTAAGATTAGGACAAGAAGACATTTAGGGGAGTTCATTTCAGAGGGAAACACCTTACGACGTAACTAGCTGGTTTATTTCCATTTCTGTTTGTAAGCATATTTCAGTATTTTACATTAATGAAATGAAGTATTATTTCTGCTGCATCTCTCTGTTGATGGTTATCTCTGTAATTTGTTGTGTTCCTGTCTATGTCTGGATCATGATTAACATCTTTTAAGATCAATAAGGTTTATTGGACTTTAAAAAAAGAAAAAGAAAAAGAATATAATTGAGATTCTTCAAAATCTTGTTGCTATGATAAAAAAGAAGTGAAACAAGAGCTCCAAAATTGCTATAGCTGCACTCACTTAATAGGTCAAGAAGTTTAGAAGTGTGGCAGATGTTAGGGATTTTAGAGGGGATGTGAGTAAGAGTTCAAAAGTCTAAAAGGAAGTGTTTTTCATCTTCCACCCCCTTAATATAGTTTTTCGTCTTCCACCCTCTTAGTATCGCAAATCTAACATATTCTATCATCCCAGGGAGCCTTGGGAGTAGACCATCTTCCAGTTTGACTTCAAAGCTCATGAGAATTAGTTCTTATCCTAGCAGCGTTCATTTTTTTGGGGAGTAGATCATTGTTTAGTCTCACTTCGAAGCTCATGGGAATTAGTTCTTATCTTAGCGATGTTCATTTTTTTCTTAGTGTTGGTCAACATAGAGAGATAATTCTAGTTATCGAGGGTGGGTTTGATCACCTCCTTATAATATCTTAGTTTTATTTTACCGTCTAGCTCCTTATAGTATCTTAGCTTCAATTTCCCTCCATCTCCTTATCATCCCACAACTCGTCCTTAAACTTAGAGGTAATAGTATCTTTAACACTATCCTTACTTTCCATAATAATCTCCTCTTTAATTTCCCATAATTATTTTATATAAACTAAATATTTTTATTTATTTATCCTGTTTTAAAAATTAAATATAATTAACCAAATATTTGAATGGTTCATACATCTTATATAGATAAATCATAATTTCAGATATAAAATTCTTAAAATACTTTTGATATTATTAAATTCTATTTAAAATGATAATATCGCGTTTTTATTTAATATATGTGTAATCATCTAGTCGTTTCCATATCGATAAACTTTCACTTTTCTCATCAAAATAGTGTTAAATTATTTCAGCATGTGTTTTGTTCCATCAAGGGACCCAATTGGTTGATGATTTACCATTGAAATTTTCCGCTTTATTCCATTGAAATTTTCCACTTTATTTCACTTTCCATGTTGACGGTAATTGTGGAAATCACAACTTTAAAACTAATATTTTCAACTTGTAAATATACATAATCTTTTTAATGGTAAAATTGAGAGCAAATTGAGCATTAATATAGTTGATAAATATTAACACTTATCAAAACATTTATAGTATCTTTTCACATCAATTTTGTTTTTTATAAAATTAATATATTTTATTTTATTATTATAATTATGAAAAGGAATAATCTTGAGTGAAACATATACACATTCGAAAAACTTAATATAAAATTTTTAGCTAAAAAGATTTATATTACTTTAATATAGAGATTTTTTAGCGAGTAGCATGCCTTACTAATACGACATGTCTAAAAAACCATAATCTATATTCATATTGTATCTTTTTAATCCAATTATATTAAGAAAGAAAAAATAAATACTTTTGAAATTGAATCTCACTGTAACTCAACTAAGAATATTTTATTTTACCTAGAGTTTAATCATACCATCGACCTATAGTTTTTCATAATTAAATTAAAATTATTAAATCCTATTTCAAAATAGCTCTCTAGAAATGCTTAATATCATCATTTAATATTTATTTAATACTATTTTTGAACGAAACAAATAAATCAAAAATTGGAATTTTATTAAAAAATTATAAATATAAAGCAATATTAATTATTTAATCAGTTCTACATGTTAGTCCTGTTAAAAAAAATAAAAGATATATAATAAATAATAAACTTAATTACCCGTAGCGTTCCTCTGAAGTAACTCCCTAAATGTCTTACTGTCCTAATATTAACTGTTAGATCTATTGTTAGACGATTGAACAATTCTCTGTCATCCAAAACTCCATTAAAAACAGTTACTAAATAAAAAACTAATAACTGTTTTTAATGGATTTTTGGATGACAGAGAATTGTTCAATCGTCTAACGATAGATCTAACGGTTAAGATTAGGACAGGAAGACATTTAGGGGAGTTCATTTCAGAGGGAAACGCCTTACGGCGTAAAAATTAATTAAACCCAGCTCCGTCTACCTAGCCAGTCCGTCCTGTGTTGCACGAGGTTAGGGGATGGGGAGGGCCGCGCATTCTCGACTACCCGTCTATTTGGCTACTGCATTTTCATTTCATTGGCCCTTCGCCCGATGACGAACTTATTTTCATCTTATCAGAAACTGTTTGCAAACCCAAAAATTGACAGTGCAGACAGAAAAGAAGTTTCTCGACTACCCGTCTGTTTGGCTGCTGCATTTTCATTTCATTGGCCCTTCACCCGATGACGAACTTATTTTGATCTTATCAGAAACTCTTCGCAAACCCAAAAATTCACAGTGCAGATGGAAAAGAAGTGTTTAATAAATTTCAAAGACCAAACACGGAAATTTACATTGCAGACGGAAATAGTGAGAAGTGTTTAATAAATTTCACAGACCAAAAAGACAAGAAGAAAATGTGAATGTGTCACTGATGTTCTTCTCCCTGGGTTTTATGTCATGTTTTTACCTAACTCTCACATATTACTTATCAAAACTAGGTTTAGGATTCCTCGTCTCTAGCCGACATGTATTCTTGATTCCCAATCTTTATACTGTCTGTCTAGTGGTTTTAGATAGATTCTTTTCACGGTATTCCCAATCTTTATACTGTTTGTCTGGCGATTTTAGATAGATGTTTTTCACGGTAAAGAAATTGTAGTGCCCGTGCTTCAATCTGATTTATATGGGGAGAATTTCATTTTGTTTTCCATAAGACGATCTATGATTTTACCACTTGTTTTTCATATCGTTGCGTCACAGTCCTTGATCTTTGTAATAACAATGAGGAGAAAGAAAAATGATACAACAAAAGTTCTACTCTTGAAGAATATGTTCAGAATGTGTCAAGAGATTGCTAGTGCCCGAAAAGTTTTGCCATTCAAACGATGGTGTTGCATAAACTTGGATTCCGAACTTGCAGAAGAGAAACTGGATATTCCGTCGGACGTTCCGAGGGGTCACAATCCGGTCTATGTTGGAAGCGAGCGCAGGCGGTTCATTATACCCACCACATATCTGAACCACCCTCTATTCCGGGTGCTTCTCCACAAGGCCGAGGAGGAGTTTGGATTCAATCATCAGATGGGTCTTCTCCTTCCATGCGAAGAAATTACGTTTGAGTATCTGACCTCAATCGTGGCAGATGAGGGTAGAAAACAATGTCCTTCCATTCGTATGATCTAAAGAATTATGACAATAATATTGCTCTTTTCTTTATAAAAAGCTCGGAGTGGAATGAGAGATTTGATACGCTGTATGTTTTCTTTTAAACCTAAAATTCAGCCAGATCTCCAATTGATACTCACACTGGGGAGAAAGTTGCAATAAAAAAAATAAATTATATCTTTGAACATATTTCTGATGCAACCTGGATTTTACCTGAAATTAAGCTTCTGAAGTTGTTGCGGCATCCTGATATTGTCGAAATCAAGCAAGCACATTATGTTACCGCCCTCTAGCCGGGAATTCAAAGACATTTATGTGGTATTTGAACTTATGGAATCAGATCTACACCAGGTTATTAAGGCAAATGATGACTTGACGCTAGAAAATTATCAAATTTTCTTGTACCAGCATCTACGAGCTCTGAAGTACATACATACTCGTAGCTTCTTTCTAAATAAGTTTAAACTTTAAACCTGGGAAAGGGTGTATGCATGCTCAATGATGACTATATTCACTAGATATATGGGATGTTTATGTGAGTAGGCAATATTTGGTTACTGTTCTATTAAGATTGTGATTTTTGCTTTTATGTTGCAGGGGTTTTCTCTAATTTTAATTTATTCTCACTATTTTTTAACGCATAATTACTGTGTGAAAATTAATGTATATGTATAGTGGCTAGCCTATTTCCTTTTTGCCTTCCTCTAGTTTTATAGATAAAACAATCTGAACCATGAGATCATTCTGTATGCTCTTTTATTTCTATGTATTTCTGCATTACAGATGTATTGACAATCCAAGTGCAATATACAAGTTATTAAACAATAATTATTTTAATCATTTTCTGGCACATCAGCTATTTATACTCTTGATTGAAGTCCCTTTTTATTTCACCATGGTAATGTCCACTATAGGCATAGGGGGCCCATAGTTGTTTTGTAATTGTTCACAAGTCTAAGGATCAGTTTTTTGACCATAATTTGACATATGTGGCCCATTAACCCTCAAACCAGTTTAGTTTGATTCAGTGATTAGAAATCAATCCTTGAGAATAATGGTTCAACCTTCAAATGCTCAAATTTTCATGTGTAACTGCAAGACTTAGTCAATTTGAGGATTCACAATTTTGATCTCTGTGTTTGCCCCATGCATTGTATTTACAAATCATTTCAAGCAGTTGGACATTGCAATTGTGCTTTATTCACTTCCAAAAATATATATTTTAGTGTTTTGTGAAGTGCATATGTTTCTTTCTAGTTTGTGTACCAAAGGGTATCTGGTTTAGGACATCGATCCTGTTCAAATAATCCTGTTAAGTTTTAACTACTTTTTTAAGAATCTATTGTGACTGTGAAGCACCTTCCCATTTCAGGGAACTTATTATGGAAGAAGAAATGTGAATTCTATTCTCTAATTTCTCAACTTTATGTTCTTGTAGCAAATGTGTATCATCGGGATTTGAAACCGAAGAATGTTTTGGCAAATCCTGATTGCAAGCTAAAACATGTGCAATATACAAGTTATTAAACAATACTTATTTTAATCATTTTCTAGCACATCAACTATTTATACTCTTGATTGAAGCCCCTATTTATTTCACCATGGTAATGTCCACTATAGGCATAGGGGGCCATTGTTGTTTTGTAATTTTTCACAAGTGTAAGCATCAGTTTTTTGGCCACAATTTGACATATGTGGCCCATTAACCCTCAAACTAGTTTAGTTTGATTCAGTGATTAGAAATCAATCCTTCAGAATAATGGTTCAATCTTCAAATGCTCAAATTTTCATGTGTAACTGCAAGACTTAGTCAATTTGAGGATTCACAATTTTGATCTCTGTGTTTGCCCCATGCATTGTATTTACAAATCATTTCAAGCAGTTGGACATTGCAATTGTGCTTTATTCACTTCCAAAAATATATATTTTAGTGTCTTGTGAAGTGCATATGCTTCTTTCTAGTTTGTGTACCAAAGGGTATCTGGTTTAGGACATCGATCCTGTTCAAATAATCCTGTGAAGTTTTAACTGCTTTTTTAAGAATCTATTGTGACTGTGAAGCACATTCCCATTTCAGGGAACTTATTATGGAAGAAGAAATGTGAATTCTATTCTCTAATTTCTCAGCTTTATGTTCTTGTAGCAAATGTGTATCATCGGGATTTGAAACCGAAGAATGTTTTGGCAAATCCTGATTGCAAGCTAAAACATGTGCAATATACAAGTTATTAAACAATAATTATTTTAATCATTTTCTAGCACATCAACTATTTATACTCTTGATTGAAGCCCCTATTTATTTCACCATGGTAATGTCCACTATAGGCATAGGGGGCCATTGTTGTTTTGTAATTTTTCACAAGTGTAAGGATCAGTTTTTTGACCACAATTTGACATATGTGGCCCATTAACCCTCAAACCAGTTTAGTTTGATTCAGTGATTAGAAATCAATCCTTCAGAATAATGGTTCAATCTTCAAATGCTCAAATTTTCATGTGTAACTGCAAGACAATAATCCAAATGAATGACACCATAGGTTAGCTGTTGTTGTTATTATTCAGATGATTACTCATACGTGAATGTTCCTTAGGAATGTTCGAGTTGCCAATCCAGTGGTGCAAGTTGTAAATTTTCCATTGATTTCAGAGAATGTGTAATTTCTTCTCAAACAGGTCCATGACTGAAACAAACGCTAACCTTTGAGAAAATTTTAACTTGTTGACCTGGTTGGTGCTTTATAATTTAGGTTCAGTTAGGCTTCTGCTAATTGTTTGAATCTCGGACTAACTTGAAATCCTTTCCAAGGAAGGAATGCATCATTAATGTTGTGCGAAAGAAATAATGTAGTTTTGTTTTCGAAATGTATTGAAATTATAATTTTTTATCATGTAATTTGGATATAAGTAAATAAGGGGGCATAATTAGGTTTCCAGTTTAATTTTGTTATTAGTTTAGTTTATTTTGTATCATTTTAAGTTTAATTTTGTTATTAGTTTAATTTATTTTGTATTATTATGATGTAATTAATATTGGTTAAATGTAATTAGTTAAGGAAATGTTGTTGCTTCTTTCTAGTTTGTGTACTAAAGGGTACCTGGTTTAGGACATCGACCTCTTCAAATAATCTTGTTAAGTTTTAACTGCGTTTTTAAGAATCTATTGTGACTATGAAGCACCTTCCCATTTTAGGGAACTTAGTATGGAAGAAGAAATGTGAATTCTATTCTCTAATTTGTCAATTTTATGTTCTTGTAGCAAATGTGTATCATTGGGATTTGAAACCGGAGAATGTTTTGGCAAATGCTGATTGCAAGCTAAAAATATGTGACTTTGGCTTAACAAGAGTTGCTTTCAATGACATGCCCATAACAATCTTCTAGACAATATACTATTTTAAATCTATATTATACAGATCCAAATTTAATAAGTTGCTATATTGTTATATCTGGTTTGACAGGGTTTCTGTTGAATTCTCTGTTTGATTTTGATTGTTGTACTTATGTTAGTAAATTTCCCATTTTTAAGATGTATATATTTGCTGAAGTGCATGACTATGTTGCCAGTATAGGGCTCCAGAGCTATGTGGATCCTTTTTAACTGAATGATTACATCGCTATACCTACTGGCGTAAAAGCCAAGGTTGTATCATATCACTTGATAGGATGTTTGATGTAGCCATTTGGAGGAAATGGATGGCTCTTGAAGGCTTCTTTATTGTGGACCAATGCTGCTATTTTAAATTGAAACATTACACCGTTTACTTATTGGTGCAAGGTTGCATCAGATTTCTTTGTTTGCTTTTAGTGAGCATCATATTGGAACTCAGAAAAAATTATATATGGATTAAACAAATTAGGTATATCTAACCAAATGTATAAGAAAATGGAAATGAAGTCCATGGTAGACTCTCCTCCAAAAGTTCTCTATTTTGGTGCTGTTACATCCAAAGTGCTTATTGATGGTTAAGAAAGGCATATTTAAGCAAAGAATAGGGTAGTTTTATAGAATCTTCCAAAAACTCTATGCGTTGAACCAACTCTATCAAATACAGATATGCTACCTGAACACTTAGAAACAAACATCAAAAGTTGCCTTCTATAATATATGCATAGTGCCTAGTCCTCTCAAAGTTGTATCATATTTCAAGGAACCTATTTGAGAAACCATGTCCTTGATCAAACTCATTAGATCTACCTAATTAACATGTGGAATAGAAAGCTTTTTCAAGTTTGGAAATGTATGTACTATTGTTTTTAACTCATTATCTAACTCATAAACCATTTCAGAATCCGTTCGAATGCAATCAATAGTGTCTATGACAAGTTTGGACATCTCAATATGATGAAGTTGTATCATGTTCTTATGACAATAAAAATCAGATGAAATAGTATTGGAGAATTCATTGAGATCGTTATACAAATAATTTTGCATGCTACTTGTTTCTTTTGTTGAAGGATCTCCACATCTTACAAAACTTCTTTTCACATTCAAGTAAAATGACATATCACTGGATACAAACATAGAGTTGAACAATAAAGAGACTTTCTTAGTTCTTGACTGAAGTGCATTTTGCATATTATCCTATGTTTTCATGTCATTGTTGTCAGGTACCCCACCGAGAACAGTGTCAGACTTGAACCTTGGAATATCTGATATACCAACACTTTTGGAGAGCTTTGGACCATTATTTTTAGGTTGCTTATCCTGGTGCTTATCAAAATACTCCATTATATTCAAAAAAGTTGAAGTCACTTTCAAAGAAGGATCTGTAAATTTAATCAATTTTCAGTTGTCTTCATCTTGTATATTTTTCTGAAGAGAAAAACAACTATGATTGTTGCAGTCCCCTCGCTGTGAGTGATGGAAATCCAAATAAATCAATTCACTTGCAGATGTAGAATGCTCCTTTTGTTGATGGAGAACCATTTTTATAACAGATAGGGCTATAAGTTATTTTTTAGCATCATAAAACATGGGAGTTGGTAATGACTTGTAGGTGTTGTCAGTTAGCTTAGGTACAACTACTAGTTTATCAAAAGATCCATGTGATATTAATTTGGATTCATCTGATTTTTCCATAGCAACATCTATTGTTTCTATCAATTCTTAGAAGATTTGAAATTTTTCTAAACGTACATACCATGCATTATCTTATCTTGTGAAGATAAGAAAAAAAAGGTCGTGTACATGATTGGCAGACCAAAACTGGAAAATAGAAAACACAATAAACATATGACCATATTCTCGAGTTGAATTTTAATAACAGAAATGTATAATTTGGCACCCAACACAGCGTATGCTATTAAGAAGAGTACTTGCATAATTTAACCGGGATTGGTCTAGAGAAAAGGCAACCAGTGCCGACATGGAAACTTTGGGGCAATGTTGCATGAAAATATGAAATGAATTTTGAAATAAGCTGGAAAGTGTTATGAGCTCCGAGTTCCACCAACTCAAGTAAGTATTCAAGAAGGAACTCTAACCAAAGGCACATGTAGCAGATTAAACATACAAAGAACTCGGCCCGAAACCTAGGCCTTGATCTTTCTCATTATCATAACTTCAACCTTGAGTAACTATACCTAAAACACGTTTTTAGCTAGCAGAAGAAGGTGAATATCAACAGAACTTGAACTAATCCCCCGAAACGTCACTGCAAAAGTTACCTATGTGCTACTACACCATTTGGCATTAACCCAATGGAATGTTGGAGGTACCAATTGACACCTTGATATCAAACCGGTAAAGATGCCCATCATCAAAAGGGCAGGTAGCTCACTAGTAGAGCAGGTCTTGCATTAAATTCCTAGCCAGCCCAGTTTTCACCAGAATGAGTTTGTAGACAATGCAATAGAAGCACAAAAGACAAAGAACACTCTGCATTGAGGCCACACTCACAAAACTACTGACATCAACCGCAAAAATAGCTAACAACCACTTTAGACCACAACAACTACAATGACGCCAGTTCATCCCCTTATAAATTACTGAAATTTGATGCTCCATCTACCTTCAAAACTAACAAAAATTATATTCCCACTCCCACTTACAGTCGCTTTAATGAAGTGAAGAAAAAATGTCGCTCTTTTTTATCAGAGGCTTCAGCTCTACCTTCTGATCCAAACCTAAGATATATCATTCAGAATGAACTTTCTTTTGTAAACAAGAATTGGAAGCAAGACACGTGTTCTGTTCATGTTATTCCATTTATTAATTCCAATAACACTCTCCCCCAAAAATTCTTGTGTGTAGAGTCATTGGGTTTACTATGGTAATGCCTATAACATTTTGCAGTGTTTTCTTTGTTGGCCTATGGTTTAGTGGTTAAGTAGTTGAGAGACAGCATCACCCTGTTAATGACCCAAAGTTAAATTTAGATCAGAGCCTTAAATTATAAGTTGATTGAATTTTATGAGATTTATATGCAATATTAATTCAATAATTAATAAAAAGAAGTGTGAGGCAACCTAAATCAACTTCTGTTTATACAACGTTAGAATTTCATTTCTGCTACATATTTGCATCTCATTTAGATTTGCCCATTCCCATGTAGTGATTGTTCCTCAATTTATGCCTTACGGCATTTCTTTTGCAACATTTGGTGCAAATGCTAGTATGACAAAATAGATAAACAAAGAGAGTTATTGGTCGAAAAATGATTATTTACTCAATATAACTGCCCGAAAAAGGGAAATTTTATCCCAAAGAAAAAGGAGATAGGATATTTACATCTAGAAATAGTTAGAATAACGTTTTTTGTAAAATGAAAAATTTTGAACATTGTTCAGACAAATAAACACAAATATTCGATATAGAAAATGGTGGGGTTCATTTATTTTCTACAATGGACCAATGGCCTTTGTTAACAAATTGGGTTCCACTTGGTCTTATTTCCATGATCAAGATTGTCAAGGTTATGTTAACTCTTAAATAGTGACCTCAAGAATATGGGAGCACTTCTTTGTGGATATTCCTTTCCAAGATTTTTCCAAAAGTACACAATAGATATGCTAACTCCCAAGGAGTGACAAGAAATCAGATTTGTTTTCTAGTTTAAGTAAGATTCTATGTAGTCATGGTTCCTGTGCAGGTCCCTTATTAGAACAAATTGAGTAATATATATAGTTGATAAACATTAATACATATTTAAATATTTATAATATTTTTTATTTTTAAGATTAAAGCATATCATTAAATTAATTAAAATTATAACTGTATTTCAATTTTTTATTATCATTATTAATTATAAAAGGAATTAATATATTAGTGAAACATATACACATTAGAAAAACTTATTACTAGATTTTTAACTAACATTTGTTTAATATAGAGAATATTTACTTATAAATAGACTTTCTTACAATACCATAAGTCAATATCTTGCATCATTAACACCACATGTCTAAAAATCTATAACTTATATTCATATTGTATTATATTAATTAGAAGGGGAAAAAATGCATAAGTACTTTTGAAATGAATCTCAACTATAACTACAAGTAAGAATATTTTATTTTACCCCATGGAAGGTAAATCACTACCATGTAATTATTGATAATTAAATTAAAATTTTGGAATCCTGATTCCAAAATAGCTCTCCAGAAAATGTGTTAAATATATATTTTTTATTAAGTATCACTAGCACAATCGGTTGAGGATGGGCATCATCAGAATGGCCACCCTAGATCAAACCTCGCGGGGGATGGTTGTCCCCTGTGCTCGGGAGAGGAGACATGCTAAAAAATTACATTCAGCCAAGCATTGGTGTGTCCTAGGCCGAGTGTGATCCCCAAGTGACTTTGACAGCTTAGATGCCCCTGTGCTTGGGAGAGGATACATGCTAAAAAATTACATTCAGCCAAGCATTGGTGTGTCCCAGGTCGAGTGTGATCCCCAAGTGACTTTGACAGCTTAGATGCCCTTGATAGCTTAGATGCCCCTAGGTTGCAGCAAGCATTGGTGTGTCCCAGGCCGAGTGCGATCCCCAAGTGACTTTGACAGCTTAGATGCCCCTGTGCTTGGGATAGGAGACATGCTAAAAATTACATTCAGCCAAGAATTGGTGTGTCCCAGGCCGAGTGTGATCCTCAAGTGACTTTGACAGCTTAGATGCCCCTAGGTTGCAGCTCGTCAAGCCACAGGTCGAGCCTGCGGGACAACAAACAACTTGACAAAAAAACAAAATATATATATATATTTTTAATATTCATTTAATGT
Source organism: Pinus taeda (assembly GCA_000404065.3). Classification (NCBI taxonomy): domain Eukaryota; kingdom Viridiplantae; phylum Streptophyta; class Pinopsida; order Pinales; family Pinaceae; genus Pinus; species Pinus taeda. The sequence goes on along the minus strand of APFE030371767.1, from coordinate 21,906 downwards.
AATTTAACTTGAACAAAGCAACTAAATCAAAATATGAAAATATTCATTAATAACTCGTAAATGTAAAAGTAAATATTTTATTAACTAAACAAGTTCTGCGTTGTAGGTTAGTCCTTGTTAAGAAGTTAAAGGAAATATAATAAATAATAAAACTTAATATCTCTAAATAGATAAGTAGGTAAGGTTATTTGTTGAAGAATGACTATGTACTCGTAATGACTACAAAAAATAATTGAAAAATTTATCACAAAGAAAAAGGAGATAGGAGATTTAAATCTAGAAATATATAGAACAAAATGAAAAATTTTGGACCTTAATTAGAAGAATACACACAAATATTTGATATAGAAAATGATGGGGTTCATTTATTTTCTAGAATTGGTAAATGGCCTTTGTTAACCAATTGGGTTTAACTTGGTCTTCTCTGGATGATTGAGATTGTCAAGTTCTTTTTCACTGTTAAATAGTGGCATGAAGAACATGGAAGCATTTATTTATGGGGTTTTGAACATGTACCTTGTTTTAACCACCCTTTTATCACAACCTACTTGAAAAATCCTAGAATTGTGCTTTCTCTCTTCATTGGTCAATGATTCTTTGTTAATAGAGTATGCCTACCTTCCACTTAAATACAACATAAATACAACAATAGAGCTTTATCTATTTTGCCACTTTATTCCTAAATCTTGGCCTTAAGAACCAAGGAACATGTCCTTATGGGGTTGCGGGGTTTTGAACTTGTACTTGGATTTAACCACTTTAACATTCTTGAGAAATATTGCAATTATGATTTATCTCTCATTAGTAAATTACCATATGTTAATAAAGTGCCATATCTTCAAATTGAAAACAAGAATCGAAATTTATATATTATACCAAATTCATTGAAGAATATCTCCGAACTAATGTTCTTAGAAATTCAACCTTATCTTTTATGCAGTAGAAACTTTTTGGTTTCATCAATTTGTTTTTGGAATGTTTTGTACTCACTCCACCAAATCCATCTAGGAAAATCTATGATTTATGAAAGTTTATTTGAATTCCACTTTATTTTTATGTTTTATGTAGTGGTAGCTAGTTGGATTTATCAATGTGTTTTTTGTAGGTTTTGAACTGTCTCTTGAGCATTGAAAATATGTTTATTTAGTCACCTGATGAAAATCAATAATTTTTTTCAAAAATGATGTGATTATTATAGATTTCTTAACTACATATTCCTCTCCAAGGGTTTCCCAAAGTTATACCACAGATAGGCTAACTTTGAAGGAGTGACAAGAAATTATAATTTGACATGTTCCACTTCAGGTAAGGTTCCATCTGTTCATGGTTCCATTGTGGACCCCACCATTATATTGATGCAAAATATGGAAGAGGCTTAGGAGTAAGAGTGAATTGTAGTGAGTGGAGGAGTACTAAGCCATTTTTCCTAGTTGCTAGTCATAATGATCTAGGCTAAAGCACCCAAGTGCTTATTGGATTTCCTATTCAATTTGATGTCCAAAAAAATAAAGAAATGGATGACTAGTGGTAAGCAAAGGGTGATGGGGAAACAAGTCCTAGTTCATATCTCCTAGTCACAAGGAGTTGGCAAATTGTGCCAAGGATATTATTGCACCGCCCGGTCCTGTTGGTTTCCACATAGTGGAACAGGCGATGTGGGGTTAGGCATAGCTGTTAAGGCTTCTAGTTACAACCAATTGTCACAGGGTGCTTGGCCTAACCACCCAAGTGATTCCCAAACTACCAAGTCCAATGAAATGTACATAGTAGTGAGTGATATGCGATGAGTGGTAGGCGCCAAGCCTTGACATGTTTTTCAATATGATAGGTGGCATAAAGAACTAGTAGGCTAATAATGTGGCATAATGATGTGATGACACGTTATAGTGATTTGTACAGGATGAAGTGGCATTATGTGATGATGATAGATGGTAGGTGGATTTGACATTTTTGGATGGCCAAGTAGACAATTGGTGACTAACATGTGGTAGTTAGACATCAGTATAAGACATGTGGTAGGCTCTATGGTTGTTGAAGATAATGTGGATCAGACATATTAGGTGGTCTTAATGACATGTGGCACGTGGTGATTGGTACTTGTGGACATGACATTGTAGCTTTGGATAACTTGGTATCTTCAAGGATGGTTTGTTCAAGGTTTTCTATTTTTATATAATTTTGGGATTTTTGTGATTTTTCAAATTGAAGGCCATCGAGCACCACTAATATGCCATCAACATGAAAACAAGAATTATGAAATCTCGATCTAGTAGTGTGTGGAAAAGGAAGACTTCTATATAATATAGAATAAAGTATTCTCAACTGATGGTTTCTTCCACCTGATTTCTCATATCATAGAAGCGATGAAAAACTAATGAAAGTGGCATAGCAGTAACTTGTAGAGAATGGATGATAAATGGAAAATTTCCCAAAAGGTAATTCTTTCATCAGACTATCGAGTAGAAATTGGTGAATATGTGTAAGCTTCGGCATGAGTAGTGGGCTAATGGAGGACCAAACCTCAGTCATGGTTCTCATCCATAAGGGTGTTCTATTTGAATGCCTAAAGAATAAATATATCATACATTGGTCCATTTGGATTGAGTAGCTCATTGAGAGAAGTGGTGGTATTGACACCTAGGATCGAATAGGAATGTTAAGGTTGTGGTTTCAGCCGTCGGCTTGGAGGAGTCAGTGTTAAGTGTGTGGGGGATATCAACCATCATCCATTGGCTTGTTGTAATGCAAAGGTAACAAGAACCTTTGGACTTAAGCTTCAAATTCTTTCTGCTTGTCATATGTGAAAAAAGAAGTTAAATTTTGGGGGCTATAAGATGAAAAATTGGCATGTGGGCACCTAATTTCTCTTATGTTGTAGAATGAACAAGAGTTACTTAGGAAAATATCTGACAGTGTAATTCCTTAAAAGGCTCAAGTTGGGTCAAAGACCTTAGTACAAAGATGTATTTAGAGATGAGATATAATATGGAGTAGAAGAGATCATGAGATGTAGGAGATGAATGCAAAATTTATATATGAGGAAAAGTATGCAAAGTTCAATGTTGTGATGGTGTGTTGGAGATGTTGTCGTATAGTGGAATAAATATATTTATGAAGAAGAGATGTAGAGAATAAACCTGAGAAAGACTAGATTTGAATGTTGATATCAAATATGAGCCTAAGGAGAATAAATGTTGAGCAGATTTAAAATAGAGTTGCAAATATATGCTGAGGGAATATTTAGATAAAAGGACCATATATAGGGTACATTATAAAAGTAAGAAAGGTTCTTACAAAGGATAGTACATCAGATCTAGGTGTTGAACAATTAGTTCTCCAACATTTTGTCTAAAGAGCCTCTGGATGTGAAATAAGTGAAAAAGAGATCTTCTAGGAAAATAAAGTTAGTACCATCAGTGAGCAGGTTCTTCCTTCGAGTTGGTGCATGGAAACTTAAGGGAGTTGGTGCTTCCTTCAAGTTCGTTCCTATAAAGATCAAGGGGTTGATGCCTCTAGTAAGATTGTTTCCTACAAATAGTGGGATCAGATGCTTCCAATAATTCAGTGGTTGCAAATAAAAGGGCGTTAGAGCCTCCTGTCTATTGGTTCCTACATAACTTGATGTAATATGGAGTGGACACTTGCATTTACTTCATAATAAAAAATAATTTGTGGCTTTCTCAGATCTAGCTTTCCAAATAAACTTCTTCAGTTTGAAATTTATGTGATTGGTGCATTGCTATATTGTTGAATGTGATTTATTGGGGAAATCATCATAAAAAGTTATAAAATATTGATTTTTGCCTCATTTGATTATTTCCCTGGTTCCAACAATTTCTATGATAGCAAGTTCCTTCAAGAATAATTTAACCACTGGAAGGTAGATCATTAAGGATCACGACTAACCATGACTGGATTTCCCTAAATGGAGCAACATTACTAAATGGATCAAAATATACAACCTGGAAGGTAAGGATGTAAGTTTATTTAATGGCTATTTACCTAGATGTATGGTTATCTATAGAGTATGGAAAGAATAAAAATAAGTATAATACAAAATCCATGAAGGAAATATTGAATGTATTTTCTAAATCAAATTCTTACAACATGATTCATTTCGATACTGAATAATATATATGGGATAAGTTGCATTGGATCTATGATGAAGATGATCACACTATATGTAAAATCAAGAAGTCCTCTTTGAAGGATGAAGTAAAGCAATAATCAAATAAGATTGAAGACCATGATTACTCAAGTAATCAAAAACATCATGAAGAGGATTCCCTTGTATTAAGTTCCCAGGTTGTTGATCATCATTGTAAAAATCAAGGTTGATATGAATAATATGTTGATTTAGTGTAATCAACAACTCTATTGTAATTGTAGAAGAAATGTCATCTTTCTTCTGAATGCTTTTATGAAATTTACAAAAAAACAGTGATACAGAATAGCATGAGGTTGAGAGAAGAAAATATTTTCTCAATAAGATATTATTTTCTCCTTCGTGAATGATTTCTTAGGAAACGTAGGGCTTAAGGGGAGTGAAAATGGAGTATCACGTTAGGGTTTATGCTCACAATGAGTTCTTGCAATTTGATGTCATTTTATAGGAGGTTGGTCCACGTCCTAAAGGACATATGAGGAATGGCATATAGGGTCAATATTTAGCAGTATGGCCACCCATGTATTGTCATGTGACTCTGGATCAAGAAGGTAGTTTTTAATTGAACAGGTAAACTCTCACCATATCATATTTGATTTTCTTCCAGAAACCATGAATGCAGGGTGGGGTCACCTCCCACGAAGAAGCATTATGCCACACATAGGGGAATTCTAATACCTCAGTATAATCATGCCTCCAGTTATCTTGGTGATACCAATAGAAAGAGAGTATAAATTTATTGCTAAGCTCCCTAGTCCATCGGTTTTTTCTTTGTTAACTATGGGAAGGGGATCAAATAGCTTGGTGGGGACCTCGAAGGCCTCATCTATTTGTTCCTCAAGTTCCTTTACTTTGATTCCATCAGGTCAGAGGTGATATGGTCAGTAGAATGGTCAGAATTGACGTATCTCCCGTGAGCTCTTCCACGAGCTTATACATATACATGTCTAGATCCATGTGTTCTCTCCTTCTTCAAAAATCAGATCATAGTAGGCCTAAATGAAAATCTATATAAAAAAGAAGTTTGTTACACAAAGGAAAATATAACATTCTAGATATTTATAAAAATATTTTAGGAAAATCCATTTCAATATGGGTCAAGCAAGAGAACTTAGTGGAGAGCCTAAAAGGTAAGGTCTAGAAATGGGAGGGCCTCCCTACAATATAACAAATGATCATCAAAATAGGGACAATCAAGCATGGGGAAAGTTCAAGATAAAGAACTCAAGTGTTATGCTAATAAGGTGTTAGTGGTCCTGGACCCATTAACATGTCAGGGGATCCCCCATGTAAGAAGTCCCAACTAGACCTCACACCATTTTGCGTAGGAGTCCCATTAGCGAGTAGTAGAATATCGCCTTGACTACGATTTCACATAGAGCTAAGTAAGATGTCCTTGTTTTCAGCAAGGGTGTGGCCTTGGAGCAGGTTAAGGAAGGTGCATGAAAGGCTCTAATATACTAAAGGGGATAGGAGTGCACCTCTTAGAAGCATGTGATAGCACGCAACTTGAAACGAAATGAATGAGATGAAAGACATCACGAGATGGAAAGTAGGATAATTGATGATCCAGAGTGATGAGTTATATCATAAACATTATTTGATAAGATTCATACAAACATATACAGAATAGTCCATACATACATACGTAAATTACAACTACATACATCATTAGAGTAATCAGGATAGCCGAACTACAATAACAATGTATGCATGAAACATGTCAGCCCTATTATATTAAAAGAGTGAAAGATCCAATCATACATACAACCATGATAGCCATGAGTCCCTATAGTAGAACATTCCATTCGTTTCCACCTACTCCTCGAAACAGATGTACTCACTTCGCACTGTCGAGAATCCAAGGCTCATTACAATACACTCCAAGCTTTCTCTAAGTTATACCTATTAGAATCTTGTCTCCCAAGAGGCACTACAATGAGTTATGAGGTTCTATATATACCAAAGGGTGTGGTGACCTTTGACTTTCCCCTTTGTGACTCTTGAACTACCCTCATCACGCTTCAAATTACACACGACTGTTTACATTCTACTAGTAACCCTTGGTATTTGATTTTACAACATGTTTGCAATACATTTTGCACGTGTACCCATGTGAAACAAAAATGGGCTTCAGTAAGCCATGCGAGAAATCACTAATACTCAGACAATTATGGGAACACTAACTCGTCGACATCCTCTTTATGATTGATGGTGGCGAACTGAGGTCAAGCTTGGTAGTATGTTATGGTGTCCATGTACTCCGTGGTGACATCCTTCTGAAAGAAAAATTTTGCCTCTGTTGCATCTGGGTAGACTAATTTGGTGCCTCTATCCAACTTGTCAAATAGCATGTGCATCATGGTCTTGAGTGCATCCAGAATAGCAACATACAAGTGCATAGTGCCTGTGCTCATCTACAAGTATACGATGGTGGCTATGCACATAAACTACTCGAAGTACATCTCCAGCTCCATTCCGACTTGGTTCTATGCATTCGTGTCAAGGAGTGTCCTAATGGATGGAATCAAATGCATGCACACAATGACATTGATGCTTATGCACACTCATGCATGTGAAGCGTATAAGCTCGTGATGAGTTGTGGGAGTTGTTCATAGTTTTGGATCTAACTCCAGGTGCGTGCCTTAAACTCCACTACCTTTGGATTCAACATATTTAGCAAGTAAAATGAGGCTCCCTTGTACATCATTGGCCATATCTGCATGTGATCGACAATAGCGTGTGTGACTGACAGGAAGCGTACTCTCCTAGCACAGCGCTATTGCCAACCATTAAGATGGACAACTCACTTATGCATGGCGATGAACCTAAAGTACATTTTCCACATGATTGTCCAGAGATAAGATACTTTATAAAGTATCGCTTTCTTCAAATCTTCTCTCACAGATGTTGTAGCTTGCTCTTCTCAGTCCTTGGCCGCTTTTATCTCATTATCCATGCACTCATTATTAGCTATCAAGAATCTAACACTTGAGCAAGTGGCTTTGACAAATGCATTTGTAGCATCAGTCAATGCAGCTAGATGTTTGCGCACATCAGACACAATCACTCATTCTTCAAACTACACAGGAGATACAAGGACATCTTGGAGTGGGCACTCTCCCTGACTACACAATTCTATGTTGTGACTCATCGAAGGATATGTTGTGCACATCCGCTTGCGAGTTGTCCTCAAGTATTTTAATGTCTCCTTGACCACTTGGGTCTTGCTCTGCTCCCAAATTTTGGTGATGCCGGTGAAGCGACCTCTTGGTCCTTAGGCATGAGGTTAATGTCCTAATCTTGCTTGGGTCGAAACACATCCATGTCCATCTGTTCCAACAACTGTTCAATCTCCTAAAAAAATTCCTGCTCCTCCGACTACCCACCATGTCTTCTCTCTGCCAACGGTTTCGATGAATCAATAACCTATATCAATGCAATTTCATCAATGTGTGCATGTTGTGCCTCTTGTTGTTCTTGTTCCTGCTGCTCTTTCTCCTCTCTTCTGCGTAACTCTTGTTCTTCCCTTAGTTGTTGCCTCAACTACTGCAACTCCTTTTTTGCCTCCTCTAGCTTCTTCTTCTCAGTTGTCTTTGTGAAATCCTCTTGTCGTGCTGTCATCTAAATGCCACAATCTCCAAAGATTCTCTTAATACAAGTGGATCTACTTTGAAAATGCATCTTTGCATGTGCACTATCGACAACCTTCATCTTGCCTTTGTCAAGAGCAGGTCTGATTCCCTCTGTTGTTGCTGATGTTGCTTCTCCTTGAGATGTTGTTGCCTTTTCCACTACTAACCACAATACAACCAGTATGACTAGTTTGTTGAGCCTTAAGGAGTTATAGAAACATCTCCGTGGGTCTTCCTCATGCTAGTGACATGCCCCATGGATCCATGGATGATATAGTCTCGTCCAGTGGTCTTCCACTAAGCGATGTAGGTCATGTGGATTGAATCTTTTGGTGCCAAATGTGAAGCTATTGAATTCCTCCATCTCAGACTCACCATGCTTGAGATTCTGGATCTCATATAAAATGACCTGCAAAGGAAGAGCAGTCCAAGGTTCCTTCTTCTTCTTGTGTAGTCTTGCTAATAACCCTATCAAGATGTGATATGTAACTTCTTGCATGACCAACTTATCCATGGTAAACTTTGGAAAAGCATGCAAAGCCTTATTCATGATGTACATCCAGATGAACGTGCTAAGGGATGAGGTATATGACTTAGCTATGTTTAGCAATTCCTCCATAGCTTCCTGTGACATGCAAGGCAAATCTAGCTCGAAGATTATCCTGTACATAGGCCATTGAAAAGTGGTCTAATAGTTGTATTATAACTCCATGGAATATGCATTCAGAGAAAAACCTACAATAAGTGTGCACAGAGGTTTTTTAAGGTGTCCTTGTCCAACCCAAGTCAGGGAACTACTAACGGGAACAAAGTGCATGAAGTATGTAAGTGAACATGAAAAGCTTTGTTTGCTAACCCTTGGGTGAGTGTCAGGCATATTTCACTTGTCCCTTCAGTTGGAGAGCTGACATGTCAGACCAATTGAAAGGTCTTCCTTCATTCGCTAGCTAATCCAACACAATCACCCAACTCTGTGGGAAGGTCTCTATGCTTTCTTTGTTGTATAAGTGGCATGTGAAGATGACCAAGAGCCAATAATCCTTTCGCAATATCTTGGTCTTGTAAACTTGGTTGGGTGTTGTGCTGAACCTATGTGGCTCTTTCACCATCTCTTCAATATGTCTCTTAAGTTTGCACTATTACTGGGCCTGGTGAAGGGTGCATCCCTTGTGACCACTAGTTGGAGTAAGTGATACATCTCCAGAAATTTCTCTGAGCTAAAGGTAGCATGTTTTGTTCCACTGAAACTGCTTAGTACCATTGTCCCTAGATCACTATTCAAGACAATCCAGTGGATCATGTCCACACATGGAAATGTGGGATACCTGCATGCAATCGATAGAAGCCAGACTTGTGTACATTAACATAGATTCTACGGTCCTCTAGGTTCTCCTTAAAGGTGCCTGAAAAGATGTCATATATTTCCTTCCATTTGATATTTATATCCTTGTCTATGAGAAACTTAGTGTCTCCATAGATGGGCAAGCTCATTCACACTTACTTAGCTACATCTCCAGTTCTGCTCTCAATTGTGTCGTTTGACCTTTCTCTCCTAGAAGCCATTATACCTATACTACTGAGTGACTGGGGAACGTCTATGATGCCTGGAGAGAGAGAAACACTCATGGCAAGGACAATGTCAGTTGAAACCCAAAAGAAACTTGAGGACTGATAGGGAACACACTTAGGTGACTGACTAGATGATTTACATAATTTTCACTGGGAGACTGGGAGGCTAACTGTCAAAACTACATAGAACATAGTCCAGATAGTCAATGGGTTGACTCACTGCTGAAACTATGTAGAGCATAGTCCATCTTGGCCTACTAAGGTCTGAAACTATGTAATGTGCAATCCCAATCAGCATGAATATAACTTGAGCAAACGGATTTGCACAATTTTGGGAGCTAACTGAGGCACTACCTCTCAGAATTGCACAAAGCACACTCTGGGAGTCCAATTTGAGGTAAGATCTACACAATTTCTAGGAGCAAGGCAAGGCCTTCCATCCTAGAAGTGCACAGTGAAAGTTGGGCAAGGAAAGGTCCGGGACATGGCAGTTGAGACCTGTTGATAGGTGACTGAAAATAGTAAGGACTAAATGCATGTGTGGAGATGGGTACATACATGAGTAAATGAGCATGCATACAATCAGCGAGTGCAAGATTCAGTAACATGGGAAGACAACTAAGCATGTGAAGCAAGTCACTACAATGGTGTTTGTTACTGTGGAAACAATGTCATGCACGCAACATCAAGGAGATGTAATGGAAAATTTGAAACATTTCTTTTACAAGCTAACATGAAATAAAGTGACAACAAGAATTCAACAAAACCAAGCAAACGACACTCACACAAATCGAAGGTTCCTAGATCCAATGGGAATGCAAGAGCTCCAAGATCGGAGTGAAGAATGAGCTCTGAAGCATCGAATAGATAGTCTTCACAAGATCTAGGCTTATGACGCACATGGCACAATTCTAGGAAAAAGTGACACTTGGCGGGAGGTTCCTAAAACTTCTTTTGCATGTAACCTCTAGTTTCTAAAATATATCCCTAAAATCTACGGATTCTATTGGATTTTTTCTTTTTTCCTTTTCAGGAAAAGCTGCCCATGCATGGAAAGGAAGTTGCTCAGTCTTCGAGGGAACTGGCCAACTTGGGAGCACATGCAATGGACTACAAGCCCTAGAGTGACTTCTGCGTAGTTTTTAGGCTGAGTGACTCTCGTTTCCCCTCAAGCTCTATGCAATTTTTGGACTAAAGCCATGACTACCAGTGACAATTGCGTAAATTTTGAGACCAAGCTCGGTGATGGGCTGCTCTGAACAATTTTCAAGGGGAGGATGGTATGCCTGCTCTGAACATTTCTAGAGAGCAAGAGGCTTTACTGATGCTCTGTGTAATTTTGAAGAGCAAGGATGGTTGCCCTCCAGTTTTATGCAGTTCTTCAAGTGAGCACAAGAGCCAGTTGAAAACCAAGCTATGGGATGTCACCTTGTGGTTGAAAGGAAAAGAAGTTAGCAAACACAAGCTGATAAGACAAATAAAGTCAACTAAAAGCATATGTATGTGCGTAGCACATGTTATACGAGAATAGTGTCCACACGGATGCTGCTATTCCCACTAAGATGTGTGGCTATCTTAGAAACAAACAATCAAAGTCTATTGTTGATTCCTTTTATGAAAATAGATGAGAGGAGAACCAAGAGGGCCAACCTGAGTCTTGCGCTCGATTCCCTCTCCTTCTTGATAGAGTTTTGTTGCTCTCTCTTTGTCTACTCAGCTTCAAAAAGGACCTGTAGGATCATAACAACATACTACTATGCAAGAAACAAGGATCTAAATTCACAAATAATGTAGGATTAGATGCACATTAACCATATAGAAGCACATATAAATGAATACACCAGGATATGGAAGGAAACAAGAATAGCTTTATTTAGATAAAAGTAGCAAGAGGATTACAACCATGAGCAGCTCTAACCCAGCATCATCCTCCAGCTAAGAAGCCCTTCTTTCACCTCAAGCAAAGCAAAATCACCCAACACTGTGAATGTACACAAGAATACTGATAGCACTTCTCAAATGATTACAAAATTCCATCCTTTGGATCTCTGTGATGAGGGATCCATATATGGACGATTACAAAGAGGTGAGTCATCTTTTGGGATTTTGATTAGTGTCTTCTCTCTGATAGTTCTTGCTTCCACTTGGAGAATGAAGTTGTCTTACCCATCCCTGGTCGAAAATGGAGTGGCAAGTGTCAGAGGGGAAGCTTCTGGAAGATTCCATGATTTTGCACCTCGCATTTGGTCCCTGCCATTTGTCCATTCCTGACCATCGCACCCTACAGAGGAGAAAAACAGTATGCATCACACCCTGTACATTGGAAAGGTGATATGCATCACACCCCCTGCATGGAGCTTCCAATATGGTCCAGTTTTGACCATTTATGAGCAGTTTTCAGTGGAGAACTTATGGGAGATGATGAAATCAGTTGACCTTGTTCCTTTAGGTAGTGAAGCAACCCTTTTAGGGACTTAAGAGCCCTCCATTTATGGACATTTTTTATTGGCGTTGAAGTGCCCAAAAATATCTATAACAGTGCAATATGTGCTATTAAGGATGGTTGGTAGGGAAGCTCCAAAATTAAGCTAAGGAAAAATTTTAGAGGATGAACGTAGCCACTAAAACATCCGCAACAAACTGGTAGAACTTTGGCTCTTTGAATGGACCTTGTTTAGTGAAAATTGAGTCTAACTCCACCATAAGTATTGTTTGATTCTCTGATCAATGTGGTTTCCACAATAGCTTGAGTGAAATATGTAGCACCTGCCATGCTCTTGATTTATCAACACACATTCCAAGCCAAGTCAACTTAGTTGTTTCAATTTGGGATGAGGGGTATATTGGTCCACAAGTAACATGACTCTCAAAGTTTAAGTTTCATCTCTAGTGTTTCTCCACTACCAGAAGGCCTGGAAATTACCTCGATGGAGTCACACAGGAACACAAGCATCAAGCCTCTATCACTGAGCCTGGTCAGTACCCCAGCAAATTTACTTGCATCACCTATCTATGCAGGAAGCCTTTCTTTTCTTTTTCCTTATTCATTTTCGTCAAAATTTTTGTATTTTCATTTTTCATCATTTTTTTTTTTATTTTGTTTAAAAGACTGTGCATAGGAACTTATTTATGCATAGAATTATTGAGAGAATAAGAGGTTGTTCGTTCAGAAAAGTATGTTGTATCTACCTCTAACATAATTGTTAATATTTCCCCCTCACCTCACTCTACTTGATTGAGCTGACAAGGGTTAACCCAAAACTATCGACTAGAGTAGGTGATACTAGTTAGACCGCAAGTGTTGTGTTTTCACGAAGATTCACTTCAAACAAAACATATTTTCCATTGGTGTATCATTGATTGAAGGAAACAAGTTCAGCATAAAGAGAGAGGACAATAAATAACCAAGTGTTGATAGTTGTATAAGTCCTCTTGCACTTTACCCTCCTTGTCTTAAGATTGGCACATGGTTTCATCTGAAACTAACCGATGAATGTAAACAAGTAAGACAAAAAAAAGCAAAGGACAGAAGAAAATGTAAAAGAAAAGCAAGTAAAACATCCAAGCAAGCAAACAAACAAACAAACAAAGCAAACATGCATGCAAGGAAACTAAAAAAAGGCACACACTACATCTACTCGTAAGCTAATAGTGCATAGGTCTACTCATGCAAAGTAATATTTCCAATGCAGCCATCGACACATTGGTTGACCCATGTTGGTCAAGGCATGGTTAGCGAACACAATAGTCAAGCAAACCAGTAAACATGAAAGATATAACAATGAATACCAACACACTCTTAGTTTAAACACGTCCACCAGAAAGAAAATAGTGAAACCACACGACAAACACTCTATGGACTTACCATAGTGTTGTGACACACTACATGCCAATGATAAGCATGCAAACTCTCTTGATTATGACAAAGAAGCAAACATGAGAAAAGGAGACAACTTACACCTTGCAAGTTTGCTTACTATGTAAGATTCTTCCAATGCATGAGTGATGGGATCATGTGATTCGAGTGGTGGAAGCAAAATTTGTGTTCTCAATTGATCTTTAATGCATACAGATGAGTGATGGGGAGCCTTGGATTTTTAAAAAATTTCTTTATTAAAAGTGAAACTGACCTCAGGATAGCGAGGGCCTAACATAACCATTAGCTAGGGCTCAACTACCTCAACAACCTACGGGGTTTCAACTTCATCAATAGATAGACCATAATAAACATGTGGCTTTGAAAGATCAACAATGATTGAATGAACATCATGATTGAATACAAGAGTAAAGTGATCACGACAACCACTATCAGAAAAATCAATGATTTCATCGACATCCTCATGGTCTGATGAATCATATAGTGGGGTAGATGAGAAGCAAGGATGTTCACCCTCTATGTTTCTAGAGAAGATAGATGAATAATCGAGTAGGATTTTAATGAAATATTTTTCCTCTCTACTATCAAATGATGGAATGACATCAGGTCTATTCTACAAATGATCAGAAGTATATGCATCCAAGGATGGATTTACATAAGGAAAATCAAAGATTTCAAAATCAGCAAAGATGTCAGGAAAATGACGAGGAGGCGTGGACAAAAGGAGGTCATCCTTCACCGCGGGTTCATGCTTAGATTCCCAGTCATAATCGTCATGAATGACAGTGAAGGATGGTCGTGCAACACAAACTCTGTTGATAGCTTGATCCTCGTTCACAACAAGTGTAGAGTTGGGAACAAAAGAACACATGACATTACAATTTGAAGCATAAGTAAAATGTGGAGACAGAGGTTGAGGTAACAAGTTCATATGACAACCCAAGGGATTCCCAACCAAATCCACACAAAAATTAAGAGTAGTGAGGTTCGGAGGATGTAATAGTTGAATAGTGTTCTGTGCATGCTCTCCTACATCACTCTGCGGGCGTGTAACTATTTGGTGAGGGGAAGGTGGACAATGACTTGTGACAATGACTATGTCCGCTTGTGATTATGCAACTCCACTACCAAAGTATGCTGACAGTGGTTTGAGATTTTTCTTCACTTTGAGATGGACTGATTTATAACAGACATACTCATATTTGTCCTTAAGATATTGGAATTTCATGTGACTTTTTGGAGCTCCAAAAGGGAGTAGACGGAAACACTGCCAAAAATCCATTAGTGATTCATGTAGGGCCTTTGATTCTTTAAAATTTTCTTATCAAGTGATTCAAGATCAAAATGGTGAAAAACATATTCTATTATATCACTGAACTATGTGAATGAGTGCACGCAATTAGGAGGAAGTTTATGACACCATAGCAATGGGTATTCACGAAGTGTGCATGAAAGAAGCATACTGACCTCTACTTCATCAAAATCTTCCATATTCTCCATGAATGCAAGGAAGTCATCTAAGTTCATATCCATGTTTTGACAAGTCATCAAAGAACTCCTTCTCGAATTCAAATAGATATCCATTGGACAAACATTGAAGAGGGTTAACTATAACAATATCAATCATAGATGTGTGAAGATTCAAAATAGGATGTGAGGACTCAGCTTGTCATTTTTCCCTCCTTCTAGCGCCGAAAATGTTAACAATGCTCGACCTGCCAACATGTCAGGGGACCTCCTTAGTAAGAAGTCCCAACAAGAACTCAGACCATTTGGGGTAGCAGTGCCAACAATGGCTAGTATAGTATCGCCTTGACTGTGGTTTCGCTCAGAGATAATTAAGATGTCCTTGTTGGAATAAAAGGTGTGACCTTGCAGCAAGTGAAGGAAGGTGCATGAAAACCTCTAACACATGGAAGGGGAGAGGAGTGGGCCCCTTAGAAACCTGTGATAGCACGTAGCTTCAAACGAAAAACACAAGCTGAAAGACATCATGAGATGGAAAGTAGGATAACCAACAATCCAAAGTGATAAGTTATATCAACAACACTATTCGATAAGATTCATACAAACACATATGGAATAGTTCATACATAGATGCATAAATTACAACTACATACATCATTCCAACAACCAGGATAATCGAACTATAATAACAATATATTCATGAAATGTGTTGGCTCTATTATATTAACATAGTGAATGATCCACTCATACATACAACCATACAATCACTAGCCCTGATAGTGGAACATTACAGTCACTATCACCTGCTCCTCGAAAGAGATGTACTCGCTTTGCACTGTGGAGAAGCCAAGGCTCGTTACAATGCACTCCAAGATTTCTCTAAGTTATACCTATCAGAAGATTGGCTCTGAAAGGCCACTACAATGAGTTATGAGGTTCTATATATAGCAAAGGGTGGGCTGACCCTTGACATTCCCCTTTGTGACTCTTCAGCTACCCTCATGACTCTTCAACTTACAGATGATTGTTTACATTCTACTATTGACACTTGGTCATTCAATTTACAACATGTTTACAATACATTCTACACATGTATCCATGTGAGATAAAAATGGGCTTCAATAAGTCATGAAAGAAATCACTAAGACTCGTACAACTATGTGAATACTAACTCATCAACATCCTCTTGATGATCGATGGTGGTGAACTAATGCCAAAATTGGTAGTCTATTATGGTGTCCATGTACTCCATTGCATCCAAGTACACTAATTTGACACCTCTGTCCAACTTTTCAGATAGCATGCGCATCATGGTCATCAGTGCAGTCGAACCAACAACATATAGATGCATAGTGTCTACTCTCTTCTGCAAGTCTGAGCTAGTGTCTATGCACACCAACTAATAGAAGTAATTGTCCAACACCATTTGGACTTGGTTCTTTGCTTTTGCCTTAGTGAGTGTGCTAATGGATGGGATCACATGAGTCGACAAAATGACATCCATGCTTCTGAACACTTATGCATGTGAAGCTTGTAAGATAGTGACGAGTTGTGTGAGTTCCTCATAGTTCTAGATCTAAATCCGGATGCGTGCCTTCAAATCCACTAGCTTTGGCTTCATTGTCTTTGACAAGTACAACAAGGATCCCTTTTACCTCATTGTCCATATCAGCACATGATCGACAACAATCTATATGTCTAACAAGAAGATTGCTCTCCTAGCACAACGTGCTGCCAACCATTAAGATGGAAAACTTAGTTATGCATGGTGGCAAACCTGGATTGCAACTTCCACATGATTGTCTCAAGAGATGATACTTCATCAAGTATCACCTTCTTCATCTCTTCTCTGGAGGACTCTATAGATCTCTCTTCTCCCTACTTCACCACTTATAGCTCATTTCCCATGTACTCGTTCTCAATTATCAAGAATCTAACACTTGAGTTGGTGGCTTCCACATATGCCTTTGTAGAATCAGCCAATGTAGCTGGATGTCTGTGCACATTGGACGCGATCAATCATTCTTCAAACTACACAGAAGACACATGAACTTCTAGAGTGGGCACACTACGTCACTCTACAACTCTGCATTGTGACTTGTTGAAGGATATGTTGTGCGCATCCGCTTCTACGTCGTCCTGAAGGATTTTAGTGTGTCCTTGATAGCTTGGGACTTGCTCTACTCCCGAACTTGGTGAAGCCAGTGGAGTGACGTCTTGACCCTTATGCATGAGGTCAATGACCTAATCTTCCTCAGGTTGAACCATATCCATTTCCATATGTTCCAACATCTATTCAATCTCATCAATAAAGTCCTTCTCTTGCCACTACTTACTATGTCTGCTATTTGCCAGCTGTTCGGGTGAATCAATAAGTTGTATCGACACAGTATCATCAAAGTGTGCATGTTGTGCCTGATCTTGTTCTTGTTTTTGTTGCACTTCTCTCTTCTGTGTAGCTCTTTCTCTTCACTTAGTTGTTGCTTGAACTCTTCCAACTTCTTTTCTCCCTCCTCTAGCTTCTGCTTCTCCCTCTGTCTTTGCACAATCCTCCTGTCGCACTATCATCTCTTTACCTCAATCCCCAAAGCTTGTCTTAATACAAGTGGATCTCCTTTGAAATTTCAACTTTACTCTGCCTCTGTGCTATCAGCAACCTTCCTCTTGTCTATGTCAAGCGCAGGTCTGCTACCCTCTATTGTTGCTAATGTTTTTTCTATCTGAGATGATGCTTCCTTCTGCATTGCTAACCACTCTGTATCCATTCTTAGTGGTTCATTGAGCCTTCAAGAGTTATAGTAATATCTCCATGGGTCTTCCTGATGCCAATGGCATGCCCCATGGATCCAAGGATGATACACTCTCATAAAATGGCCTTCTAGTAAATGATGTGGGTCATATGGATTGAAACTGTTGGTGATGAAGTTGAACCTCTTGAAGTCCTCTGTCTTAGCCTCAACATGCTTGAGATTCTGGATCTCATATAACCCAATCCGCAAAGGAAGAGGGAGCCAAGGTACCTTCTTATTATTGTGCATGTAAAACTTTGGCAAAACATGTGGAGCCTTCTCCATGCTATACATCCAAATGAATGTGCTAAGGGGTGATGCATACCAATCTGCTATGTTTACCAATGCCTCTATTACTTCCTATGACATGAAAGGTGAATCTTGGTTGAAGATCATCCTATGCACCAGGGTGATGAAGTGGTCTAGTAGTTGTATTATAACTCCACACAAGTTGAATTCGAAAAGCAACCTCTAATAGGTGTGAAAAGAGGTTTCTAAAGGTGTCCATGCCCAACCCAAGCCAGGGAACTACTGACGGACACATATTGCATCATGTATGTAAGAAAACATGAAAAGATTTGTTTGATAACCCTAGGCTGGATGTCAGGCATCTATCACTTGTCCCTTGAGATAGAGAGCCAACATGTCAAATCAATTGAAATTCCTTCCTTCATTCACTAGCTGATCTGACACAATAACCCAACTCTACTGGAAGGTCACTATGCTTTCTTTGTTGAATAAGTAGAATGTAAAGAAGAGCAACAAATGATAATCCTTCCATAGTACCCTTGTCATGTAAACTTGGTGGAGTGTTTTCTTGAACTTAGATGGCTCTTTAGCCGAGCTCTTCAAGATGTTTCTTGAATTTGCATAGTTTTTGGGCTTGATGAAAGGTGAATCCATTGTGACCACCTGCTGGGGTAAGTGATACATCTCCTAAAATTTCTCTTCCCAAAATATAGAAAGCTATATTCCATTGACTCTACTCAACACTATTTTCTTTGGATTAGGATTCGAGACAATCGAGTGCATCATATTTGCGCATGGAAATGCAGGATACCTACATGAAATCTAGTACAAGCCAGACTTGTGTATGTTGGCATAGACTTTGTGGTTCTCTAGATTCTCCTCAAAGGAGCCTAAAAATATGTCATGATGTCCTACAATTTGATGTTGATATCCTTGTCTATGAAGATCTTAGTGTCTTCATAGATGGGAAAACACATAGACACTTGCTCAACCACATCTCCAGTTGTTCTCTCAATGGTGTCCTTCGACCCTACTCTCTTGGAATCCATTGTACCTATACTGCTAAGAGACTGTTGAGAACCTTCGATACCTATATATAGAGAAACCCTCATGGAAAGAACAGTGTCAGTTGAAAACCAAAGGAAACTTAAGGATTGGAATTCAACATACCTAGGTGACTGATTAAAATATTTCTATAATTTTCATTGGGAGGCTAGGATACTTACAGCTAGAACTATGTAGAACACAATCCATATGTTCAGAGGGATGAATCACTGGTGAAACTACACAGATCACAGTCTAGCTTGGCCTACTAAGGACTGAAACTATGTAATGTGCAGTTTTAGTCAACATGATTACAACCTTGAAAAACAACATTGCGCAATTCGAGTGCCAACTGTGGCACTACCTCTCAGAATTGATTAGAGAACACTCTAGAAGGCTAGTGTGAGGCAAGCTCTACATAATTTTTGGGAGCAATGAAAGGCCTTCCATCCAAAAAATGCACAGTGCAAGTTTGGCAATGCATGGTCCAGGCCAAGGCAGCTTAGACCCATTGAATGGCGACTGAAAATAGTAAGCCTTGAATGCATATGTGAAGCTGGGTGCAAACATGAGTTAATGAACATGAATGAAAGTAGTGAATGAAGGGTTTAGTAAAATCGGAAGACAACTATGTGTGTGAAGCGAGTTGCTATAACTGTGACCGTTAGTGCAGAAACAATGTCATGGGTTCAATATCAAGGAGATGCAATGGAAAACTTGAAAGATGATTCTACATGCTAGCAGTCATTAAAATGATACCATGCATTCAACAAAACCAAGAAAAGAAAGCTCACACAAACAAAAATACGAAAAGTGATAGAAAAGAAGCAAAAGACATGAAAAGTGGAATTACCTGGAAAAAGTTGTGCTAAGTGTACCGAAGGTTCCTAGATGTGATGGGAATGCCAAAGCTCCAAGATCGAAGTGAAGAATGAGCTTTGAGGTGGTGAATAAATAGTTTTTACAAGAGCGAGGCATATGACTTGCATGCCACAATTATAGGAAAAAGCAACACTTGCTGGGAGGTTTCTAAAATGTATTTTTCATGTAACCTCCAGCTACTAAAAATAGATCCCTAAAATATAGGGATACCTTTTTCTTTTTCAGGAAAATATGCCTATGGATGCAAAGAAATATTTCCCAATCCTAGAGTGAACCAATCAACTTAAGAGAACATGCAACAAACTACAAGCCCTGGAGTGACTTTTGTACAGTTTCTTGGCTAAGTGGCTCTAGTTTCCTGTCAACCTCTACGCAATTTCTTGATTGAAGCCAAGAGTGCCAGCCAGAACTGTGCAAATTATGAGAGTAAGCCCATTGATGGGATTCTCTATGCAATTTTCAAGGGGAATGTGGTCTGCTTTCATTGCACATTTCATGAAAGAAGCAAGCTTCCTTGATGCTTTGCACAATTCTAGTGAGCAAGGCTAGTTTCCCTCCAGCTCTCCACAATTATCCAAGTGAGCATAAGAGCCAACCAAAAACCAAGCTATGAGATGTCAGATTGTAGGTGAAAGGAAAATAATTTAACAAACACAAGCTGATAAGCCAAAGAAACGCAATTGGAAGGATATGCACCTAGGCAGTGCAAGACATGCTGCCAAGGATGGTTGGTAGGGAGGCTCCAGAATGAAGGTAAAATTTTAGAGGATGGTTGTAGCTACTACAAAATAAGGTCAAATGATCTAACATCAAAGAAATGAAGGAAAATGATAAAATTTAGCAACAACGAATGAAGGTTAATGGAACAATCAAAACAACTACATGGTTGAAGTAAAAAATCAGCAGAAGCCCCATAAATATCAAAGAGGCAACCAACAAACAATCACAATATTTTTCCCTCGAAGGCCATTTGCTCGTATGTATCAAAATTTATTCTATGGTTATGTCTATTCTTGTCCCAATTTTGGTCTTAAGGTTGTTAAATGTATATCTTTTGTTAAAAATGATCATATTAGAAATAGAAGTAAAGGTCAATATCAAATCCCAATGAGTAGAGATATCACATCCATAATTCACAAAGGAAGAAACCCATAACTAGGAATTCTTTTTCTCCTTTCATTAATCACTTTGAATGTTATAATTGTAACAATTATGGGTACAAATAAATTAAGTGTAAAGATCAAATGATTAAACCTCCCTCTAAATAAACAAACAAAAGAGGGAACTTAGGAATTGAAGGAAAAGAGGCATAAAGAAGTATAATAGTGGGTTTCAATCTATTCTCAAATTCAAGGAAACCCATGGCATATTTAGAATGGGAATTCAATGCAAATGAAAAAAGATAATAACAATGCAAGAAAATAGACAAATCAAGCTAAGTACCAACAAAAATATATTAATAGCAGTGACAAAGCGAGCATGTTAATTGTAGCAACGAATAAACCAAGATTTTATTTTTCCCATAAATTCAATAAGAGTAAATGTTAAAGAATGAATTCTTCAATAAATCTCTCCTCATGTGACTATCAAAAGGAATAAATCAAATAAATTCCATGAAGGTGGTATTAAAAGAAACAACACCTTCCCTCCCTTAATAGATCTTCCTGAAGGCTTCAAATATGTCATAATTATGGAAACTATGCAAGTGTCTTTAGAAGTAGCTGAATTAATTATCCAAAGTGAAATAAGATATAAGGAAGAAGAAGGATATGGAAAAGGAAAGAGGTGATGAAGGAGAAATGAAATTTAGCTCTAGTTGCACAAGATAAAGAGGAAAAGTGGTCTGTAGATAGTAGATGTTAAAATCACATGTTAGGAGACAAAATAATATTCCTTCTTTTAAAGGAAATCAAAAGATCTAGTTTAATTCATGGAAATAATAGATTAGCTAGAATATTGGGCAAAGGACTAGTTAGCCTTGGTGATGAGAAAAGGAAGATTAAAGATGGGTTTGTTTGTTGAAGTTAAAAAAAAAAAAAAATGTTTAAAGTGTAAGTTAAATGGATGGTAATGGACATGTAGTCATACATTTTTCTAAAGGTTGAAAAATAAGGAAGGAAGAATCTAGTATATTAGTAACAACAACAACCAAGAACTCAAGTCATGCATATGACCTTAATAAACGTAAATCAAAATATTGGAATGTGAGATCTCTCTTAGCTTATCAA
>APFE030371757.1:0-32998 GCA_000404065.3 Pinus taeda | reverse complement strand
TTATTAATAAATTGCCTGTAGTAGCCATGTTGGCGTAGGCCGTGGACTGTTTCCCTCTCTGAGGGTTTTAACCACGTCAAAATACTAGTGTATTGATCTGTGATCTGTTTGTGAGCGGTGTCCTTTTGGTGTTCTGTCTGAGGAACTTAGGTGTATATGTTGTGATGTACATTGTGTATGTGTACATGATTGAGGAAAAGGAAATGGGTGTTGTTGGGGGTGGAAACTGATTTGGTGTGCATATAGAAATGACAAAGGATAAAGGTAGAAGTTAAGGATTGATTAAAGGATAAGTATTAGTATTTTATTTCAGTTTTAATTATGCATGTGATCTATGATTCTGGTTTATGATGGTCACATGTGATCTATGATTTTGATTATAATGGTTGTGTTTTGAGCTAACTGGATGTGATATGTTTATACATGATGATTTTATCAAATAGCTAGTTTGACTTGTTGTGGCAGGAAGTAAACAAGATTGCATGTATACCTTATTGACGAGCTACCAATGAGGTATGATTTGAGTTTATTTCAATTTATTTTGAATCTAATGGAAGTTATGTGCTTGGTATATGAAAGCATGGGTGAAATGCATGGTTGGGTGGTTGAACTGAATGCAAGAAAGTTAGCAACAAAAAAAGGAATTGGAACAAGCAACAATATGTTGGTAAAGCACATTAGGAGCAGGGCCATTGTGGGACACTGGTGCTCAATAGTGTCTATTGATTTCCATGATCATGCGATGACTGATATGATGGTTTTAAGGCAGGTATATGCCTTGGTTGTTGACCTTTCGATGCGAGGAAACCTTGCCAAGTGGTGGATCACCCAGGATAGGGGATGTTGGGGAATTTGTAAGGCGATTGATTGCAGGGACGGGGGTGACTAAATTGGTCGAGGGATTGTGTAGCATAGAAGGGACGGTTCGAGATGTAATTTTTTGTCATTATCATTGCTAGATGGAATCAAATGCACATTGAGAGTGTGCCTTGGAACAATGAGCGGGTAACTGTTCACTGAGAGGACAACATCGTAGGATTGTAGCGTAAGACATTGGATGTAGATTTGACTTTGGCAGTGGATTCTGGACTTCCTAGGAAGGAGGTGAATCCTGGTACTACTTTTGAGGGTGGAGGTGTAAGCCTTTGGATTCCCTTGTTGTTGATACAGCTATCATATCCTTCTATTTGTTGGTTGAGAAAATGCGCATATGTGTATATTATGGTAAATACAATATCGAGTTGGATTTATAAAGCTCCATAGACAATATGGTTATTTGCTGGTTGAAGGAAATGTGGATGAGTATATGTGGTTGTTATTGTAAATATCGTAATGAATTATGTTGTAAAGATCCAGTAAACGATATGTTTTTGATGTTTTGTCATTGTAAATATTGCAACGAGCTGTGTTATAAAGCTCCATAGGCAATATGTTTTGATTTTCAACGGTCTTGCTGGTTGTAGGTGTCATTGAACACCAAAGACAACGTTCCCCCAAGGGGGAGGGTTATGTAACAACCCTGGTTAAAAATCCATGTAAAAAGAAATACAAGACCAAGGTCATGGGACATGTATTCCAAGCTGAATGGTGGGAAAAACATCCTAGTGGGTGTTCATTTAAGTTATTATGGCTAAAGAAAATTGGAAAGGCAATGACAAAGGCTTTGAAAAGAAAAAATTGCATTTTTGGCAATTTATTTATGAAAATAATGAAAATTGTAGAAAAAGAAGGTGAAGAGTCACAGGTTGCATGTGAGGAGGAAAATGAAGGAAAATAGAGGAAAATGAAGAAAATATAGGCCTCATTGATAAAAAGGCTTATGAGGATCAGTTCATAGACTTTTGTCAATTCAATTTGGAGCTCTCTCTCTTTCTCACTATTGGACACTTAGAGTTTTCTTGGAGCCTTCAACATTGGATTAATAAAGGAAAAGAAGGCAAAGAGGAAGCAAAAGATCAAGCAAGACAAAATAGGATCAGGCAACTACAACGGTTTTACTTGCAGGTATCGATTTGCATGTGTGATTTCCTTGCTATATTTGGCATGCATGGTTATGCATGTGTGTTCTTGGTTCTCTTGTTGTCATGGGAATGGGTTTTTCTAGGTGGGACAATGTTCTTCAACCTTATCTTTCGATTTATGGATAGCCATTGTGGGATGGGGTTCTCATGTTTTGGTTGAGCTGGATTGTTGAATGATTCGAAATTGAGTGAGGTGGATCTATGAATGAAAGAACACATAGCCTAGTGATCCTTGAACCATACTGTGGATTATGGTAAAGCCACTGGCCTAGTGACCCCTAAACCAGATTATGGGTTGCAGTAAATCCAGGTATTGTGTACCTTGGTGGGCCTAAGAACCCTCAACCGATGAATGACAGGATATCTGGTAAATCCTAGAGGTGGTTTCCCTTTATTAGTCCTAGGAATCCTTGTCAGTGAATGGCGGGATATACGATAAATCCTAGAGGGTGGTGTCTCGATTATGGCCCAGTGATCCCTGGATCAGACTGTGAATTACGGTAAAGCCTAGAGACTAGGAGACAAGAAATTTCCTCACGGTGTAGGTGGAGAAATCCGGTGGCATCCATGCTTGTTTATGGCTTTATGATCCGATGGGGATTGTGGTAAATATTGGTATTGTATGATTATTGTTAAGGGCCTAGTGATCTGGAGAGGATTATGGTAAATCCTAGTTCTATTGATGAGGGTGAGGTGGTGTAGTCTCGGGAATCCATGGTTGAGTTTTGGTTATGAGTCCCCCATTCATGCTTGGAATATGGCATAGGGGCGATAGGCTGAAAGAAAGATTTGGTTCAACCAATATACGATCGGTTGGTTTGTGGAAGTCCCAAACCTGGTTGGATTTTGCATTCATTAATAAAAGTTCCTTCTTCCTTGGTATTTCATGTGTAAATGTACTGGTTCATTTGTGGTATTTATGGTAGTTGTATCCTTGTTATTTCTGTTGGTTATATGTTGGTTATGAGCATGTTTTATGATAATTATGATGTATGGATCTCATCATGTTTTAGTTGATAAATGAATCAACAATGAATATATGACCTAATAGATGATAATGCAGCTAATTTGATAAGGTATCAATGCTTCCCTATGAATCTTAGATAAGTATGAGACCCCTATGCTAAGATCTGTTGTTGTGACCTGTAGATTTCATATTTGTGACATGTTTGACAAAATGACTGTCATGGTTGGGCTTGGTTAGGTCAAGTCCTTGATCAAGTTTTGTGTTAGAGGCTTTGTCTTGGTGTCATTTATTGTCTCGGAAAGTCTCATCAAGTTTCGGGAAGTGGTTGGAGACTAGCCCTTAAAAAGTGGCTTAAATCTCACAGTCTCTAGCACATAATTGGCTGAAAAACACTGTAATCTCTCCCTTGCAGGCATTGTGAGGGCGACTAGAGGGTCTCAGCCACATGCATACCCATGTCATGGGAGAGACTAGGGGTTTTTTCATTGAAAAGGAAATTTGACTCAGGGCTTGGGCACCTGGAGGGGTGGTTTAGCTTTTGTGGGTCCAGTAGCTCCTAAGGAAGGTCAGTAAGGTTTTCGTGTGTCGATTCCACTTCCTTAAGGTGATATAAGAGGTTGAATCATATCATAGTAACTCTTCATCACATGTTTACAATGGTGGACTAGTTAGCTTAGGTAAATGTGGGAGGATGGTGTTACAAATCCATTGAAACTTATTCAATAAAACTTTCTTGGTGATTTATTTTCTCTCTCTTTCTTGGGTTTTGTCTTCACCTGGGCTCTGATACCATGTTAAATTTAGTTAACAATGATACGTTCTATGCTTAACACAATTACTTCAATGTACTTTAAGCAACCTAGTGAAAATTTCCAAATTAGTTTCGAGTAGCAATCACATTAACCATAAATCACATCAACAGTAACTGTAGATAGAACATAAAACAAAATGCAGAAGACAAGCCAAGACAAGAGGACACCATATCTGGCAGATTCTAGGGAAAAACCCCAATGTGGGAAAAACCCTTTGATCCCTTCTTGTTATCATTATATCAATTTTTTAACAGAGAGGGAGAGTACAATAATACAAAGTCAAAGTCAAAATTGGCTTGCCAAATCACTATCTAAAACAACCTTGTAAAATCTGCAATACTACTCTGAGTCAATGACAGTCAAATCGGCCCTAACCAGGTAGTCAACGATGGTTAACGCAACAACAAACAGTGCACTTGGATCGCCATCAAACCCAACCAAATTCAACCTTCCTTGCTGGCCAATTCTATCCAAAACAGTTAACAAAATTGTAGTCAAAGTTGGTCAACTTGAAGTCCACCCTATGCTCAAACTAGCATGCAGTTAACATAGGTGAAAAAACCCATAAAATCTCGATTTTTGTGCCAGTCAATGCAACTTGGTCAAACATAAATATTCCTCCAAAAATTGATGTCAAAACTGGTCAAATACACCTTGATCAACGCTGGTTGAACTTAAGTTGAAAACAAAAAAGTGAATGTAGTCAAAAGAGCCTCATGGAATCCGCACGCATGAGAGAAAGTGAGTTCCCTGCAATTTTGTACGATCGAATCAGATGAGGAGAGAGAAATGATGAGTTGTGATGATGCCAAACGAGGTGAGAGACCACTTATATTTATACAAGTTGTTGATGGTGAAGTGACACGTCCATTGGGCTTCATGAGCCTACATGATGATGTGGCCGACCTAAACAATTTGCACATGTGTGGGCATAAATTTAAAAACACACTTCTTCTTGTCCAAATTAGATGATCTTTATATCAATTTTGGCCCTCTCGAAAAGAGGAATTTAATGCAATCATCATCTCCATCAAATGAGCTGTCCTAAGGTGGAATTTGGCCCTAGTTCCCAATTTTAACAAAAGTAAACATAATATTCATATAGGTTGATGTTTTGAGGTTATATGCATGTAAAGGAAGTTTAATGTAAATGCATTTTGTTGTGCCACATCCTATTTCAAATATATTCTTAAATTAATATTTGCTATGTTTTTGATTTGTTTGAATATTCTATATTGGTGATTGTTGGGAGGATCAAAATGCTGGTTTTGAGCATTGAAATGTTAGTTCCCTAGTTTATTGTGATTGCACACAACCCTCTTCATTTATCCACCTTTTCACTACATGCTCAAATCTATCTCTATTTTTTGGATTCCTTATCAGGTTTTCAATGGTGTCTCTTGTTTGCTACAATGTTTCATCTCTCCCCTAGTGAACGTGAACTCAAGAACACTTATGATATCAAACTTCCTACTGAAGGTTCCACTTCACAATAGATAAAAACAAACAATTGGAACAATATGTGATCTTGAGACATAGATAGTCGTAATGGATCACTACAAAGACAACCAACTGCAAGAGATAGCTTAGTTAGTTTAGCCCTTTCCTCTACAAAGTATTGTATAAGGAAGTTATGGAATCCATTCCCAACAAGTCTTACAAGGTTATCAACACCTATTCTAACTGGCGATGAATACCACCTTCCATCCAAAAATTAAGAAAGAAACGAAAATCCATAAGGCACTATCAAGGTGAAAATGCTCTCACTAAAAAACTTTAAGACATGGAGACGAGCGAGGGGAACTTATGCCCTCGAAAAAAATTATCACAAAAATCCTATTACATTTTCAAGGTGATAATGCTTTCATTAAAAAAAATTAATACATAGACATGAGTGAGGATAACTTCTCTCTTTAAAAACAAAAATATTGCAAAATACCTATTACATTTAATTTCCATGTTTTCTTCCAATATAACAAACAACATTACATCAAAATGATAAAAAAAAACATGTTTATTCTCTTGATAATGACACTCGTACAATTTTCCTCTTCATTCTCATATATCTTTTGCTATGTTATTTTAGTTTATTATTTCTTATATATCTCTATTATTTCTATGTTTGTGTTGAGAAGCGCTCTCCAGCGCAATATGGAAGAGATGTTGTAATGTCATGTCCTGTCATTCATATATATATATATATATATAACCCTTACAGTTAAAATAAAATAAAATAATAATAACAAGGCCGCATAGCTAGCATTCCTGCTGCTTAGTTTTATAAAAATTTTAATGTTTTATGTGTTGTTGTACTTCAAACAATAATAAAATTGTAAAAATGAGTTATATTGAATATTTTTTACCCTTTTTTTATTTTTTTCTTAATATAATTTTAAACTTTTTTGTAGATAAATGTTATATATATATATAAATAATTGACATTGAAGAGAATGATAAGAACAAGTTAATAATTATTCATTTAATATTGAATGATGACAATTTTTTTTATATAATGTTCATATTATAGTACACATGTCATGTCATTAGAGTATAGATTGATATAATGAGAGTTGTACAAATTGTACATGTGATTTTTACATTTTTTCAAATTTTTTTTTTTAAATTAAAAATAAAACCCATAAAAATTGTTTATTGACTAATTTATAGCAATGAAAAATGAGTTTTTGAATTTAATTACAAACCATTTGTATTTATGGTACATAGTAATTAATATATAATGTTACATTTCAAATTATTTATATTTATTGTACATAGTGATTGGTGATATAGTACATAGTGGTTGATAATAGAGTATACAAAAGTCAATTCTTGCCATTATTTCCCAATAAGAGGGGAGACATTTTAACCAATCATATTTGTGATAAATAGAAATAAATTTTATTTAAAAATAATAAATTTAATTTCATAATGTTAAACTTTGGATAGATCTTAAATTTTTTAGTCAAAGAAAAACTAATAGCAAGTTAACGAAAAACTGAATACATTATATCCTGCGAGCGGCATTTATAATAATAATAATAATAATAATAATTTATTATTATTATTATTTTTATTAGTTTTTATTAGATAGTTAAGGTATATTTGACTTGGTCAAGTTACGGTTTTGAGCTTCAGGTTTATGAAAACCCATGGTCTTGACCCAAAGTATTCATGTGGAATATAGCCTATTTAAAGTGGGAAAGTAAACCAACCTAAATCTAAATAGATCCAAACTTAAGATGAATCTACACTGATGTGTAACAATTCCAACATCCTCACTATGGACCAACGTAAATCCACTTTGGATCTACCAAGCATCGAGAGGGATCAAACCTCTTTTAGAGTGAAAAGAGATTTAATCCCTCTCAACGCTTAGTGGATCCTGAGTTAAGATGGATTTAAGTTGGTTTATTTTATTTTATTTTTATTTTTATGTAATTGACCTAGTCAAAATATTTACATGATAGGATAGGATAAGAGAGTATAGAACATTTAACATATCTTCGTAACATATATAACAAACTCCTCATACTTGAAAAATAAATATAAACAAAGATAACCTCATATAACATATATAGCTTTAGTTCAACCACGGATTTTGATTGTAGATAATATTTTTAATATCACAGAAGATGACATTGTCATAATATTTGTCGGATCAACACTGTTATATGCCATTTTGTCACATCCAATCAATTGACCTCCTAATGGGATCAATCAACATCCTATTCCCCTGTATCCTCATCTTACACAAAGCCCTAAACATGTCTCTTTAATTCCCCATAGTTTTTTCCCTAAACTGTATCATCTGAGCTAGTTTAGGACCAGTGCACCCTAGCCTCTTGTTGGACAACGTTCACCTATAGGTTTCTCCATTGTGGCTCACATTGATCACCTATAGGTTGCTCCCCTTTCCACCTACGTTGGCTCTAGAAATTCGGGAAAAAGAGAAAAATTATGGAAGCCTCCTTTTCCAGAATTTGTTACAACCATTTACCTCAGATAAAACATCCATATCCTATCTTATCATACTTTGGAGTTTCCATCCCTTATCCTTGGATCTAAAACCTTCGATTGGTAATTGGGTAAGAAATCCCAACTTACCCCACTCCTCTTTATATTTACAACCTTCCATATGCAAGAGGTGGACTTTTCGAGAGTGATTTTACCCTTGTGTTGTTGTGGTGAGATGTTTCACTTCATGTATTGATGGTCATTTGAGGTTCACATTGTGACAAGGAAATGACAAATCAGCTTGGAGGAGCTCTTCTACAAGATCAACACCTATTTATGGTTGTAAACTCCTTCCATTAATATTAATGCAAAGAATTCTATGTTTTCCTATATGTGATGTTGTTATTTCATATATTTCAATACCATGTTGATCTATCGAATAAAGTATTTAGATGATATTGCATAGATCCCGTAGTTTCTTAGCTTTTGTTATCTGACTGTGCAGGTTCTAATTTTGGCAGTCGGAGTTGGAATTGGAGCATTCAAGCTAAAGAAGGAGCAAAACCCATGACGGATTCCAGGTAGGTTCCATTCCATCATTTATTTAATTTAAGGAAATTATTGGGTTCCTTGTCTCTCTGTTGTTCGAGGTTAGCCACCAAACCTAGGGGTGATAATTTTATCCACAATCGTAAATCCCATATAATAAATTGACGACTTCACTGGAGATCGATGTATTCCCATAATAGTTCCTTTTTCCTTTGTGTTTTATTACTTCCTTGATAGACCTTTGCTGCTTGACCCAACCAAGAATAGGCCTGGGAAGCCATTTCATTGAGTCTATTTTTGAAATTTTTGCCAGGGAATCCTTTATCCCTGGAACAATGCACCCTCTGTGCCTCTGATAGAGTGTTGCACATCACCTGGGCCCTCTCTGTCCCTGTATTGCAAAGAACTGGTGCCTCTTATGCACCAACATTGGCCCTTATGTTTGCACAAAAAATGCCCTTGTTTTGAGTGTCACTTTAATCAACATACTTCCAGCTGACCTTCCCTGAGTCTTGATTATCTTGTGGTCTCTCTAAATCCTCCATTGGGTTTGAATTTGTGTTTGATTTCCTTTGGTAAGAATTGGTTTTGATTTTTATTTGTTCTTATCATTTGGTCACTTACAAACTGATTTTGTTTGGTCATTGACCGCTTGGATGAATTGTTGTTTTAGTCTTCATTTTGAAAAGTGCATTTGAATAAGTGATTAAATATTTGCATCTTAGTTTTCTTCATTTCAAAAATTAAGTGTGTTGAAAAGAAAAAAATTTCATTGCTGTTTAGGGTTTTGTATGTGCATTGATATAGGAAAAGTCATATTGAAAGGGAGATTACATCTTGCATCTTGTTTGTTGCATGTTGTTTGTTGCATGTTGTTTGTTGCATACTGATTGTTTCTTCCCCTTCCTTAGTCAGATTTTCATTGAAAGAGAATGATTTCTATTTTCTCATGCTAGATTTGCATTTTAGGATATTCAGGTGACATTCGTGGTGAGCCCAAAACTGAAACTTAATCAAAGATAAATAGTAAAATTTATTGAATCAACCTAAGGAGCATTTGTAACATGCAGACATTTAGAGGTCTAGGCTAAAGACGTGTGCCAACGTCGTTAAACATAGGAGTTTTCGTTGTTTTCTAGTGTTGCATCCCAGGGATGAAATCTCGTTCCATGTATGTGAGTGTATATGATCGTTCTCCACATACCTCTGGGTATATTGGACGACGCTCCACTCACGTAAAGTATATGGGAATGCTCGCATCTAACGGTTATGCATCAGACAACACTATTACAGACTGCACTCCCATGCACCGTCGAGTATATTTTGGGAGTCCCCTATAGGTTTCTATATATCCATAGTTAACCGAGTCGACGTCCTTGTATACCGTGATATACCGAACACAACATTTGGGGAGATTGCCTGCACATACGTTAAGTCCTTGGTTCACCAAGGTGTATATTGCAGTTCATGGTTGCTTGGTAAACCTTTATGCCTATTTACCCCTAAAATCAATTAATTGATGCAGAACAACATCCTCCCCATGGAACAACTCCTTAGTGGATCTTAGGTTGAGACTAATGGCAACAGTTCTGGAGTCTACCAATCAAGGGAACCCCTATGACGAGAATATTGGTCCTTTTCCTTCTTTTGGAAATATTGATGCTCCTTATATGGAAATGTTGTCCCTTCCTAGATTTACCATTGGTTTATCAATTTAGTTATTTTCGACCCTTATGGTTTTGAATGTCCAAACTTCTTCTAAACTGAGTTCTCCTCCACCTGAACAACATCAGCCTCATGTTGATCTTAAAGTTCACCCTTTGCCTTCTTCACCTATTGTTTCTTCATCCCTTTCTTCCTCTTCGCCTGGTGAAAGTCTTGATTCTAGTAACCGGGAAGCTAAGACGAAGAAGAAGCAAAATAAGCAGGTTGCAACCAAGCAACCATTGCTATGGATGAAACTAGTATAGAAAAATCTTCCAATTAGCCCCGTAAAGTTAAATTCCCTTATATGTTATGTAAGGGTGAACACCTTCTTAGAGATTGTCTTGATATTCCGAAGGTATTAGAAGTGTGGTTCATAGTCTCACATCGACCTTTGTCGTCAACTTCTAGAGATAGTACTGGTGACAAACCCTCAACTAGCGATAGTAAGGTCCATGGGAAAAGGGTAAAGTCAATTTTACCTATAAGTTATGTGAAGGGAATCATCCTGTTCACCTTTTCCCTTATACGGATGAAGCGTAAAAAATGTTGGAAAACCTTACAACTTCTTAGCCTCGTCTTCCAGCTGGTTATCGAAAGATTTCTCCCAATCCTCCACTATTTGATGAAGTGATTGATCATAATCCATCTCTAATCAATCCCACTCTCTCTGAACATGAATCCCATGAGTCTGTTCCTGACCAACCATTGGTTGAGAAGATGGTTAACTCGATTCTACCTTCAATTGATTGTACCTTTCCCGTAGAGAGTGAACTTCATACCGCTTAGGTTCTTCTCGTTTCTTCAGATTCTAGTGAACTGGGGGGCAATCCTCCCGTTCTAATGGAACAAGGGGGAAATCCTCCCATTCCCACGATATAGGGGAGCATTTATCCTATTCCCATAGCACAAGGGGGAAATTCTCCTATTCCCGCGACACCCCCTCCAAGTAGTATGGTGACTTCCTTTGATTGGAGTCGACTGATAGGATATCGTCTTCCTCCTTATGTGCCCTTCGAGATCATGGTACAAACTTATAATGTATCGTACCTAGAACAATCATAGATGAAGGTGCATATGTTAGTATTCAGTCTTCAACTGCCCTGCAAGCTTTAGGTTCTTTGTTGCTTGTGCTCGTTACCCATAATCTGTTGGCTTTTAACAGAGGAACCAATCAACCATTAGGGATCCTTCCTCAGTTTCCTATTAGTTTGGGAGGAAACACTGTCTATATTGATGTTATGGTTGTCCAATCCCCTTTGGATTTTAATTTACTCCTTGGGCGTGACTATGTTTATGTCATGGGAGCTTTTGTCTCTTCACTCTTTCATGTGATGTGTTTCCCATATGAAGGAAGAATCATGACTATTGACCAACTTTCATTCATTGGTCCTAATTTGACTCCCAATCAACTAAAATCCCTAAATGGTCCTTATATGCAAGTGGTATCTCCCTCGCCACATGTTAATTATGTGGAAACCTATCCGATTCAAGTACCTACTGCTGAAGATGAGCCTTTCACTGTCTACTCAAATTCTTTCATCCTAGATCCGGTAGGTGCTATGTTGAATCGTTTACTGGGGGCATTGGGATATGATATTTCCAATGGATCCCTTGATATATATCCCTTCCAAAGTGTTGTTCTCCCATTGGATGAGAACCTCTTGGAAGTCATGGTATCTTGGAGGCCATGATCAGGTTTTCAGAGCAGAGTCCTTTTTCTTGTGTCAAGTTCCTTAAAAAATGAAACAAGGTTTTCAGAGTAGAGTTCCTTTTCTTGTGTCAAGCTCCTTAAAAAAATGAAACAGGGTTTTCGGAGCAAAGTTCTTTTTCTTGTGTCAAGCTCGTTAAAAAATGAAACAAGGTCCTCGAAGAAGAGTTCATTTTCTTGTGTCAAGCTCCTTAAAAAATGAAACAAGGTCCCCATATCAGAGTTCATTTTCTTGTGTCAAGCTCATTAAAAAATGAAACAAGCTCTTATGAGGATAGTTCTTTTACCATGTTAACCTTGTTAAAAAAATGAAATAGGTTCCTGTGAGGATAGTTCTTTTACTGTGTCTACCTCGTTAAAAAATGAAATAGGTTCCTATGAGCATAGTTCTTTTCCTGTGCCAAGCTTGTTAAAAAATGCAACAGATCCCCTTCAAATTCGAGTCTTGGATTAGATCTTGTAAATTCCCAGTCAAGTCTTTCACTTGATCTCGTAAATGAATCTTCATTCCATCCACCTGTTAGTAACTGGTAGTCTACTTAGGTCAATGAAATGAATCTTGGGGGGCATGTACCTAGAATTGAGTCATTATGCTGGGGGCATGCAAAATTATTTCAAGCATAGTTTTTCTCTGTTTCAAGCTTGCGTAAAAACGAAACCACTTTCAAGCATAGTTTCTTCTCATGTTTCTAGCTTGTGAAAAAATGAAACTGTCTTCAAGTATTCTCAAGCATAGTTTGCCACGTTTCAAGATTTTGTAAAAATGAAACCATTCTCATCCTACCCCTTATGATTGCCATTTTTATTAGCATGTTTTTTTCCAGATGAGCCTTTATTTTTTCATTCCATCGTCACCATTTGCTTGGCTGATCATACAGTTTCAATTTGTTGTTTTACCCTTTCCTGAGGAACAAATACGATGAGTGGTCTTATTATTTAGTCTCTTGACCTTTGCATGTCTTGAGCAGTTCCATCATGACTGAAACCAGTTGTTACCCTTTGTACCACTCGTTCTTGCAGGAGGAACCATCTTTTAGCTCTTATCGGACTCCCAAAATATCAAAATATTATCGAGCACTTGTCTTTTTGAACTTGTAAAAGTAAATGAAAGGACATCTAAGTATAAGTTTAACCCTTTTCTAGACTTAGATGGACTATATACGAAAAATGAATACCTTAGTCGAACATGGCTAAGAGGTTCTCTTGAGTATTATTTTATACATTTTTGGACTTGAGAGACTATCTACAAAAAGGGACATCCGAAGTTTTCTTTTTTTCCTCTTTTTCAAACTCTCTAAACATGAAAAAAAACGTCAATTTTTACCTTCGTTGGACTTGTTGAAACATCAAACAGTGATGGACTTGTCAACCATGACCAGATCAAACCATTCCTTCTCAAGGTTTGTTAAATATACTCAAAGGGATTCATCTGAAGGATGGACTTACAGATCAAGCATATTTTATCCTCCTCAATCTTGTTAAAAAATAAAGAGGTATTAACCAGTATGGTTGGGGAAATTGGGAAAACAGGGTATTCTATTTGCTAATGGCAGCGAGTCGCTCTTGAACATGACACTCTTCCACTTCATCTCCGTGGCTGTTGGGTTGGGCAATCTTCTTATGTTTTTGTTATCATACCGTTTTTAGAGCCTCCATTTCAGTTTTGGGTCAATGATGCCAACCCCATTCAGTGTCGCCGGTGTGTTCAAGAGAAGTCATTTAGTTGATATCCGTTACAATAATCTTAAGCCTTCATTCCATGTTTGCCTTTCTTGATCCAGTTTTGTCTTAGCATCATTTTTATCATTCTGTCTCAATCATGATACCTGTTTCGTGTCGTTGATGGGGGATACATCAACGCCCTCCTGCGATGGGTCGTTTCTTGTCAACATCAACACATTATCCAAGAAGTTGACTTAGAAACACCTTTTGGTACCTTGGTGCTTACATACATCAATGGTAAGTTTCCTCGTTCTCGACAATAAGTTTACATCATTGGCCTTCGACCGAAAGATTCTGTGTGGTGTTCAACATTAACTCATTTATTCACACCATACAGATTGTATTGTAGTACCTTGAGAGTCATTACCGTCATTACTGGTTTCCCTTGCATTTGTTAATGACTTACATCATCAGTTGGCAATCAGATGGTGTCTACCATGTTCGACCTCAGTTCATTGATTCACATGGTTAGACTCGTATGTTGGTTTTTCGTGTGAAGGAGATAGAAGACCTTGAATCTATTTTCATCCATGCAGGCTGCAATTTCAGGATTTATACAGAGATCACAATGTATGATGACCATGATCATACAGACAGTCATTTAGTCATGGGTCCACAATTGTCATTTATGGATGTGTATTTTGATCATTGTACATGTTATGTTATTAGAGTATAGGTATGCCTCTCTCAGCAATAAAGATGTCATGATGAAAATCTATTGTAATAGATGAAGCTCGCCGGTTGTCCTTTATCTTGACCTGTCATGAGGTAAAGCACTTCAATTATCAATCGTCATTTTTGACTTTGCGCTTTAGGGGAAAATCTGTTATAGGCCATTTTGTCACATCCGATCAATGGATCTCCTAATGGGATTAATCAACATTCGATTCCCCTTATCATCATCTTGAACAAAGCCCTAAGCATGTCTCTTTCATTCCCCAAAGTTTCTGCCCTAAACTGCAACATCTGAGCTAGTTTTAGGACCAGTGGACCCTATCCTCTTGCTGGAAAACGTTCACCTACAGGTTGCTCCACTGTGGCCTACATTTATCACCTATAGGTTTCTCCCCTTTGCACCTACGTTGGTTCTAGAAATTCAGGAAAAAGAAAGAAATTCTGGAAGCCTCCTCTTCCAGAAGCTTCTAGAATTTGTTACAACCATTTACCTCAGATAAAACATCAAGATCCTATCCTATCCTACTTTCGATTTTCCATCCCATATCCTTTGATCCCATCCTCCCATAAAAGGTGGATAAAAAACCTTAGTTTGGTAATTAGATAAGAACTCCCAACTTACCCCACTCCTCTATATATTTATAGCTTTCCATATGCAAGAGGTGGGATTTTAGAGAGTGATTTTACCGTTATGCTGTTGTCGTGAGAGGTTTCACTTCATGCATTTAGGGTGATTGGAGGTGCACATTGTGACAAGGAAAGGACAAATCAGCCTGGAGGAGCCCTTCTACGAGATCAACACTTGTTTCACTCCTTCTATTTATACTAATGCAAAGAATTCTCCATTTTCCTATATGTGATGTTGTTATTTCATATATTTCAATACAATTTTGATCTATTGAATAAAGTATTTAGATGATACTGCATATATATTGTAGTTTTGGCTTGTGTTATCTGACTGTGCAGGTTCTAATTTTGGTAATCAGAGCTGGAATTGGAGCATTCAAGTTAAATATGGAGTGAAACACACGATTATTCGAGGTAGGTTTCATTCTGTCATCTATTTACTTTAAGGAAAGCATTGGTTTCCTTGTCTCTCAATTGTTCTAAGTTAGCCACCAAACCTAGGGGGGATACTTTTGTCTGTAATCGTAAATCTTGCATAACAAACACGCTTGGGGGAAACTTTAATCTCACATAATTTTTGGGGTTTTTGATTAAAACAAAAGCTCCGCGAGATGAGAATCTACTTGGAACATTATCTTGCTAACAACTCATATCTCTGACAAATATATATCCTCCATGAGATCATAACCTTTCCACAGGATTAAAAGCATTATATGGTTCTTATGAATAATATATATAAAATAATACAAATAATGTAAACGACAATAATAATAAATAATGATTAATTAACTAGTAATTAGTTAATGAAGAGGTATGTCCCTAAGGACATGACTGTTGGTGAAGAGGTATCTGCCTAGGTATATAAGAAGACCCTCACCCTCATTTGTAATGATCTCATCAATTCTATATACAATTTTTAATTAACATTACTTGTCCTACAATGGATGTCTTTGTCTTCGAAGTTTTCTGAAGATTATTGCAGGTTACAAACTTTGTTCGTTACATTGGTATCAAAATTGTTTGACCCTATGGTTGCTCAACTGCTACAGTTGTTGTCGTTGAAGTGTTTCGCTAAAAGAGTTTGAAGCTTCTCCAATTCTCTAATTGGTCATTGGCCATAAAAGACAAAAAATAAAAATAAAAAAAGAATAAAAAAGGGGTAAAAAGAAAAAGAAGAAAAAATAAAAGAAAAAGGAAAAAAAGAAAAAAGAAAAAGTAAGATATATGTATATATGGAAAAAAAATCAAAATTTGAAAAATAATAAAAATATAGTTTATATAAAATACAAAAATGTTATATATTTGAATTAAAAAAATTATATAAAAATTTTTATATATAGAAAAAATAAAGACAAAAATTATAAAACAATATTTAAAAAAGAGGGCGGGGGAGTTGCATGCCACCCACAGTCATCCGCGAGCCGTCATCGAAACCCACAACTCGTCCAAAATGCCGTGGTTGGAGCCATCCTTCCACCCAACCCTTCGAAATCGTACAACTCCCATGGATGTAACAACTCCACAATGCCGTGGTTGGAGCCATCCTTCCACCCAACCCTTCGAAATCGTACAACTCCCATGGATGCAACAACTCTGCACACCGTTACCCCTGCACACTCTTGCTACATTTACATACGTCATTATTAATTGTTAAGGCTGAAAAAGTTAAGGCTGATTAAATTGTTGACTACAAATGTTGTCGTCAATTAATAAAATCCATTCTAGCGAGTATTAAAAAAATCATGACGTTAACACATCCCTACTATAAGTTATACCTTAAAAGTGAAAAAGTAATTAGTTACTTTTTAAAGGAGAGGAGGTTATATTATTATTATAATAATAATAATAAAATTATTGTTAAAGTTTAAACTTAAACCCTAGTTTGAAGTTATTAGAATATTTAAAATATCAAAGGTATTAAGAAATATTATAAGCTTCAAAAGGGCATATGAGAATTCATCTTCATAAACAAAGTATTATTGATAAGATTATTGAATAACACAAATGGAGACCTATAATGGAAGATTTCCTAAAACTTTTATGATGTGTGTTAATGCACTATTTAAAAATCAAAGGATTACTTGCAGGAAGGGACATTATAATCTATATTGATTCTACTCAAGATAATAATTATGTTAGTACTGAATGCACTAATCAATTAGTGATCCTTGAATCAAACATAATTGAAATGATGGATTCAATGAATAATAAACAATATAATATAAGAAATCTACAACTAAACATTGAAGACTATATTTTTTGTCTCGCAATTCGCTATTAAAACCTTATTTTAGGACAATAGTGGTATAATTCTGGGTTTACCCTGGATGGAATCACTAGCATCTTTTCTCCTAAATATGTTTTTTTGTTGTAGAATTTTTCCTACAAAAAAATAAATAAATAACGCTACAAGATGTCACATTGAAACCAAATTAAGCAACACTAGAAGACATACAAGATATCTCAAAAGTAATTTCTCAAGAGAGTAAAAAAGTGATACAAAACATGCAAAGGGAAGTTGAAAAAATCACCGTTGACAAAAATGAAGAAGTTACTTACCTCAAGGACCACAACGAGAAATTATTGACACAAATTAAGAAACTTAAAAATGACAAGAAATTGTTGAAAAAGAAAACTAGAAGAACTCAACACGAAAAACATATCGAAGTCTTCAGATGTAACTGTCCAAGTTGAAGAAAAAGATACGAACACCGATCCAATCAATATCACAACTCAAAAAAATGACAAACCAGTTGAGGGAAAAACATATTCAGGTCTTGCAGTTCAAACAATGGAAATTCCAAGTGAAGATTTTGTAACCAATTCAACAACATCGGTACCTGAAGTAAATCATAAAATTGCCACACACATGATAAGGGAAAGTGAAAATAGAAGAACTCCTTATCGACATATGAATCACAAGAGCAAACTTCTTAATCAATCTACGTATAAATATCACTCAGAACATAAACAACAAACTTATGTTCCAAAGAACGCTGAAGTGCGCATAATGCAGTGCAGCGATAAAAATTCATCACAAGTTTCGAGTAGTCGAAATATTCCACAAAATATTAATTTAGGATGGTCAGATCCTTCCTCTGTGAAACAATTTTATATATCACACCAAGGATCCTATCATCATGTATCAACGAAGATGATAAATTAGAAGAACTCCAAAAGATATGAAAGCATTAAAAGATCAAGAAATTGATGAGATGTCTTGTCAAGCAATAAGCTTTGAGGACAAAGCTTTTTGAAGATGGAGGCAATATTATGAATAAAATATATATAAATATAATAATAATAATAATGAATAATGATTATTTAACCAATAATTAGTTAATGAAGAGGTATGTCCCTAAGGACACGACCGTTGTTGAAGAGGTATCTACCTAGATATATAAGCATGTTCCCACTCTCATTTGTAATCATCTCATCAATTATATATACAATTTTTAGTACACATTACTTGTCCTACAATGAATGTCTTTGTCTTCGAAGTATTCTGAAGATTATTGCAAGTTATGAACTTTGTTTGTTACACAGATCAAATCTTTTGACATGCAAACCTCTTTTAGAGTGAAAAGAGATTTAATCCCTCTCAATGCTTGGTAGATCCGGAGTTAAGATGGATTTAGGTTGATTTCTTTTATTTTTTATTTTTATTTTTATGTAATTGACCCATTCAAAATATTTACATGACATGATAGGATAAGAGAGGATAGAATGCTCAACATCTCTTCATAACATATATAACAAACTTCTCATACTTTAAAAATAAATAAAAACAAAGATAACCTCATTTAACGCATATATTTTTAGCTCAATCACTGATTAAAATTGACTGTAGATAATAGTTAGAAGATCACAGAAGATGACGATGTCATAATCTTTGTGAGATCAATACACTTGGGGAAATCTCTAATCTCACGTAATTTTGGGGTTTTGTGATTAAAACAAAAGCTTTGTGAAATGAGAACCTATAATGGAACATTATCTTGCTAAGAACTCATAGTTGTGACAAATATATATCCTCCCTGAGATCAAAACCTCTCCGCAGCATTAAAAACATTATATGACATCAAAAATATTATACGAGGTTAGAACATTCGTGAGATCATAATTTCCACTACATCAATACATTATCTTCACAATTTTCTATTATAAGGTTTGGGGAAAATATTTTAAAAGTATTTATTTTTAATATTATTATACTTTAATATGAAATATAATATATTTGTTCTATTTTAGTAAATTAACTTAAATTCAACTTATTTTTAAATATAAAAATAAATAAAATATAAGCCTTCCCACATTTAAATGATGAATCATTGTAGTATGTATGTTTGTATATATATATATTTTCATGTGCATGAGGTATGCTCTAAAAGAACTAATTTAGTTTAGATTTTTTTGCCTTTTATAAATCATTTAAACTTGTAATAATGATAAATTTTTTATTTTTTATTTTTTATTTTTATTTTTTATTTTTATTTTTTATTTATTTATTTTTTTTTTTTTTTTTTTTTTTTAATCAATATTATCTTATCTTTAATTAAATTTATATTTATAAATTTGAATACTTTCAAACATAATTTTTTTTTAAATAACTCAACATCAATATAGTACAAAAGGTAGGCCAAAGCAAGCTTTTCTTTCTCAAACGATCATCACTGAAGTACGGTAAAATAAGGTATAAGCATATGTGACTCCAATCGATATCTTAATGATTTGAGATGTTACAATACCGTTGCGAAGTACATGGCGTTATATTTTTCTCACTCGTGATTTTACTAAAAGCTTGTATTGCTTTTCCAGTATCAAAATCATTTGCAGACAACTTGAAATGCTAAAAATAAGGACTCTCCACAAATGATTTTGATGCAGTAAATGTGATATGGGCCTTAAAAAGAAAGCACAAAATTATAGAAGCAATTCATAGAACAAATCATATAGAAAAAAGTATTATTGTGTATATGAAAAAAATGTAACATGTATTTATGGTGTTCGTATAATGCATATAGGTTGATTCACCAA
Source organism: Pinus taeda (assembly GCA_000404065.3). Classification (NCBI taxonomy): domain Eukaryota; kingdom Viridiplantae; phylum Streptophyta; class Pinopsida; order Pinales; family Pinaceae; genus Pinus; species Pinus taeda. The sequence goes on along the minus strand of APFE030371757.1, from coordinate 13,219 downwards.
GAACCCATAATGAATGAACAGGAAGAAATCCCATTCTTAAATTTCCTGATATTGATTATAACTATAATCAATATAAAAATCTATGACGAGATTTATTATGCAAAGATAATCCAAGAAAAGCTTATACTACACTTCTCAAAATGGGTTCAATAAACACGTCATTATCAAGACAACTTCTCGACTAGTTGTTGAGTTGGTGGAAAACATTTGGTATAAATTAGAGCACAATGGACCCATATATAATTGATGTTGAATACGAAGCTTTTGAGATACCGATCTAAAAAATTGAGCATCTACATCAACAAGAAGTCATGGATGAAATACAAATGATGGATGTCTTTATTTCAAAACATCATCAATGGCTCATGAAAATGAAATTAATTGTACAAAATCTGCAAGGAAAACCCATAATTGTTCAGAAAATACTTTCCAAGATGTGGAACACATTGCCCTATGATACAATTTTCCCTGGTCATAATATGCACTTCGACTAGTGGAGGGGTTTGTCTTCCACAATAATAGATCTGTTAAATATATTTTGGATAGTCGTCTAAACGAATCTCTCAAACTCGAAGCACTTCTCTGCATTTTGGTGTAGTTTGATCTACATTTCAGAGAATCTACGAAAAATATAACCAAAGTATGATTTGTGATGTTTTCTTTTAGGATGATTCCTGTGTAATTTGTCAGAACATCATGATCTAAGGTGATGCCTTAAGCTCCTTCGAAGATCTATAAATAAGGAGATAGGAGTTCATTCTCCTCATTCAGAATCAGTGACTTTAGAGTTTGTGTATGCTCTACAACTACGCCTTGAGCGATCTGCTTGCATCAAAAGAAAAAATCTCAATAGTCTAGTCTGTGTCATCTTAGGAAGAATTCAACAAGCCCACGCATGTGCATGCGAGTGCATTTGAGAACCTACAGTGGTGGGACTCTTAGGTTATCTTGTGTTTGTAAATCTACTATGTAAAAATATTCTAAAAGTTAATTCTAGGTTTCACTCTAGTTTTACTCTGTGCAAAATTCGTTATTCCTTCTTTACTTGAAGTTCATATGAGGTTCAGTTAGAGTTCTAAAGAGTATTCCTCAGTTGTTGTCTCGATAAAGCAAGAGGTCGTTCAAGGGAATTTATTTCAGGAAGCTAAAGAGAGCTTATCTGAAGGTTCATGTAAATAAAGAAGGAGTTTCTAAAGTTAAGCTTCATCTTCGTCGAAGAGAGCCTCTTGCAAACAAAATGCAATAAAACTGTGATGTTCCGATGGAAATAAATTATCGTTGAAATAACACATCTTGTTATCAATGCACTTGGAAGGTTTGGTCTTTAGTTAAGCATCCAAATGGATGGGAACAAGTAATCAAAATGGGTTCAATTAGAACAAATGAAAAGGAATAGGAGATAAAGAGTTAATGATTTGCTTTTATTTACAAATGACAAGTTTTTTTAATTATATGTTATTTATGAAATTCATTATTAGTATGTATGGAGAAGTTTAGTAAATATTATTTTAATATAGGTTGATGTTCTGAAACGATATACATTTAATGAAATTTTAGTGTAGATGTATTATGATATGCCACATCCAAACTTCAAAATCATTCAAAAAAACCAATATTTGTCATGTTTTTCATTTGTTTGAATGCTTTATATTGGTGGTAGTTTGAAGCATCAAAATGTTGATTTTGAGCATTTAAATGTTATTTCCCTAGTCTATTGTCATTGTACTCAACCCTATTCATTTCTCCATCCTTTCACTAGATGCTCAAATCCATCTCCAGATTTCTTATGAGGGTTTCAATGGTGTCTCTTGGTTGCTATTATGTTCCATCTCTCCCCTAGGGAACAATGACTCAATAATGACCACTTACAATCTCAAACTTTAGAACTGAAGGTTCCACTTCACAATAGATAAACACAAACAATTGGAAGGATACGTAGTATCAACATATAAGTGACTGTAGTGGATCACTACAAAGACACCCAACCCCAAGATAAAGCTTAATTAGTTTTGGCCTTTCCTCTAAGGAGTAACGTATAAGGAGGTTGTGGAATTCATTCCCAACTAGTCTTACAAGATTATCAACACCTATTTTAATTGGTGATTAATACTACCTTCCATCAAAAGAAATAAAAAAAGAGAGGAAAATCTATAGGGCACTATCAAGGTGACAAATTCTCTCACTAAAAAGATTTAACGCATGGAGATAAATGAGGAGAACCTATGTCTTTGATAATAATAAAAAATACCACAAAAACCCCATTGCGTTATCAAGGTGACAATTCTCTCTTCAAAAAAATATAGTTTTCTTAATACGTGGAAATGAGTGAAGCCTAAACTTTTGTTTTTTTTGATAAAAATACCACAAAAAATCCATTAAATTTCATTTGTGTGTTTTCTTCCAATATAACAAACAACAATACATCAAAATGATAAAAAAAAACATGTTTGTGTTTTCAAAATGATAAAAAAACATGTGTGTGTTCTTGACACTAGCATTGTTAGGGCAATTTCCCTCTTCATTCTAATACATATTTTGCTATGTTATTTTAGTTTATTAATCTTCACATACTAATTATTATTTTAATTTGAAAAAAAAAAACAAACTTTGATTTCTTTAAAGTTCTAAAATTACTTTTTAAAATGTTATATTGATATGATACCTAATTTTTATCATTAAAAATAATAAATAGTAAAACTGAATAATACATAAGCATTATGTTAAGGTCTTGGATGAGAAGCAATTTGGTCCATTAATGCTTGGTAGAAGGGGATTCCTTTAATTCAATTTATGAAACCAAGAAGTTTTAAAGTCTCTATAGAACTAGCAATCCATCTTTAGTTCAAACCTTCACTACCAATGCTTTTTCTCATTAGGCTTCTAGGTATATGGAGGCCCAAAAAGCTAGCCTTGAGCTCAAATTTCTACAATTACAACAACATGTTTTCACACTAAGGAATAAGATTCTTATAGATTTTATGGTAAAACCCACAATTGAGAACTTGATGGAGCAGTGATAGGCATTTTAAGATCTTTTGTAGTTTTTCTTCATTTGAGCAATTGAATTGATAGTGCCTTGGTTCTATACATGATTGAAACCAAGATGTTGATTTATAGTGATGGAGGGATAAACATTATCATGTACATGACCTCGTGAGGATGAAAGTGGTGAATTATCCTCGAAACATAAAGCTATAAAGAAATGGGTTAATCCAACTCAAGGTCTGGCTAATGCCCACTATGCATTTGGTGAGCATGGAGGTGTGAACATGTATATAGAAGTCTCAACCAGCTTTACAATCATGGAGCCTAAGAAAAGAGAAGAATTCCCAATAGAGAGCTTAGCCCACATCATGATTTATTTATATATAACAAGCACCTGAATCCAATTCTTTTGAATCTAGGGAGGTAGATAGCTTCTTTGGAGGTGGTGGAGGTTGCCGAATTTCTAGTGGTGTGTCGACAATATATTTTGTTTTATTATAGCTAAATAGCCATGGAGACTATCTTGTTGCTACTAAATATCTATATGGAGGCACCTGTGCACTATTAACAAATTTTCTCCCAAGGGCCTATGGAGTATGAATATCTTTTGTTGATATACATGATCTTAATGATGTGAAAATTGTCATAGCACCATCTTCCAAGAAGTTGTTTTAAACTAATGTTAAATCTAACTATATCAAGGATTTTTCTTATGAGGATTCTAGGTATATGAAGTCCTAAAAAGCTATGCTTTAGCTCAAATTTCTACAATTGCAACATTATTTTCTCATATTGAGGAATTGGATTCTTATGTATTTTTCTCATAAATCCCATAATCAAGAACTTGATAAAGTCACGTAGTGAGTTTTTTTAAATATTTTTTTGTTTTACTTCAATTGGACATCATTTTTTCTTTTGTAAGTTAGGCTAGCTTTATATTACTAATCAAAAGGAAAACTTTGTAAATATATTTCTATTAGTTTTCCATTAAGGAAACCAAACTAATAGCATAGTAATAAGTTTAGATCCATATAAAATGTCAAATGTCTTGTAATGTTGATTTAAGTAGCAGAGCATGTGTTTATCTAAAAGATTAGAAAATAAGACATAACAAAGACTAACAACAACAATAGGCTTGCCTACAAAGTCTCCTAAAACTCAAAATTGTTGTAGTATAGACCATAATTAGCTTATAGGAGAATCCACCTGGCTGGGAGCTAGAGCTTATTCACCGTCCTGACCATTATGGAAGTCCAAATTGACAATTCTCTTGGCCAACACCGAAATTTAGGTTTGTTCATACCATGTATTTCCTATATTAGGAATCCACTAACCAACATTCTCTTCTACCTTTGTATTTGGCAAGAACCTACATTCTGATCATGTCTTTGTTTTTACTAAGTCCATCACTTCCCAAGTGAATGGGAGGTATATTCCTAGTATTGACAAGAAAAATCCTCTACGTAGGCTTGGGCTTTGATGCGAGGATGTTTCTCTCTTTTGTTGTAGCCATGACCTAAGCATGAATGCCCACAATGAGGCATGATCACAACATGAGAAATGGGAGGGAGGGGGACAAAGGGAAAGGTGAACATGGAAGAGAAAAATGAAGACTAGTAGACAAACAACACAAAACGCTAATAAAATGGGTAACAAGAGCCAAGCGAAGTCAATGACCATGCACGACATATGAAAAAGTGGGTTTAGGGAATATGGGCCAAGAGAGGAATGACCTAGATGAAATAGAGAATGATAAGTGGGATAAAGAGAGAAGGACAAAAAAATTGCTCTAAAAAGTAGTGAGACAAGTGGAAGCCATTAAAAAACTAGTGGTATGGAGGGACACTTACCAAAATTATACATCAGGGGAGGTAACCAATGTTGAGTGTGGGTCCTTTGTGCACTCCAGACCATGAATGTATTGTTGTTTGCATCCTTAACGACAAACTACAACCGCTACTAGTGAAATAATGTTCGAGTGTGGTTACGATCATCATCAAATGGAAGAGTTTGAAAATAGAAACCTTAACGACACTCAACCACCATATAACACACATGAACTCATACCATGCCATCTGTTTCTAGTCCATGAACATTAATAGTGGGCCCCTCATATATGAGAGATTTCCCTTTGGGATTTCCTTAATTGGCACCCTAGGTGGGGATTTTCATTGGGACAAAATGAATTCATAGTGTTTTGGGTTTTTACAAGGCTAGATCCACAATGTTTATTTATAACAATGGAGGGATCAATACTAACATGAATGCATCCCCATGAGGATGAAGGTAGTTAATTCTTGAAGAAACACAAAGTTATGAAGAAATTGGTTGATGCGACCTAAGACTTAGCTAATGTATTCCATGAGTGTGGTGAGCATAGAGGTGTGAAGATGTGTATAGAAGTCTTGACCACCAATACAATCAAGGAGCCTAAGATCACGAGAAGGATGTTTAGTGGAGAACTTGACCCAAAACATGATTTCTTCATATACAATAAGCATTTCAATCCAACTATTTTGAATCTGGGGAGGTAGATGGTTGCTTTTAAGGAGATTACTATGTGTTTCCAATGAGAAGTTTGCAATATTTTTTGTTTTATTATAGTTATGTAGTCATGGATATCACATTATGGTCTCTAAGGGTTTGTATGGAGGCACCCATGCACTACTAACACATTTTGTTTCTAAATCTTGAGGGGTTTCATTTTCTTTGGTTGATATATATAGCTTCATTGATGTGAAAAATGCAATAGCACTAGTTGTCAAGTTTTCTATTCGAATTAGCCTGTGTGAAACCCAAATGTTTAATGGTTTTTTCTCATAAAGTTGTTGGTATATGGAAGCATAATAAGCTAATATCAAACTCAAATTTCTACAACTGTAACACTACTTTCTCGTACTAAGGAAATAGATTCTTGTAGATTTTATTGGTAAGGTGTGTAATCAAAAAATTGACAGTGGTGATGGGTTTTTAAAAAAATTTGAGGCTTCTCTTTATTTAGACAATTAAATTCATGGTATTTTAGTTCTCCACATTATTGAATTCATGCTATTGATTTATGATAATGGAGGGATAGGTATTGCCATGCGCACAACCTTGAAGGCCTCACTAATTCTCACCTCGAGCTTGAAAAGCATGGAGGTGTGAACATGTATATAGAAGCATCAACCACCTTTACAATCATGAAGCTTAAGACCATGAGAAGGATGTCTAGTGCAAAGATTGGGCCATAATGTAATTTCTTCATATACAAGAGGAATTTCAATCCAACTATTTTGAGTATGTGGATGTAGATGGTTTCTTTGGATGGGAACGAGGCAAATTACAGTACTTATAGTGGCATGTCTACAATATCTTTGTTTTATTATAGCCATATAGTAATGGAGACCAAGTTGCAACCTTTGAGTGTCTATATGGAGACACCCATGCATTGTTAATGCATTTTATGCCAAGTTCCTGTGGGATTTGAACATCTCTTATTGATATACATAGTCTCAATGATGTGAAAACTGCCATAATGCAATTTATCAAGGTCTTGTATTTTGAACCCATGTCAAACCCAACTCTACCATTCATCAACATGCCAACTGTTATCCTCCACAATGTCCCAAGACTAAGAAAGGGGATCAACAGAGGTAACCTCAAACCACTTAGGGTTCAGAAGCTATCCCTGCTAAACTAGAGAGGGCTCTCTCTATAAAGCTCACAGCCAAATATGACGGAGTGGAAAATGATATTAGGCTAGGTATGTTCAGCTCTAGGGTTTTTGAAATTAAGGTTTTTTCTGAATCAAGAGTCAAAATAAAGGAACGAGGTCAGGTCTCAAGGGTTCAGTTGCAAGAGATATAAAGGAGCAGGGTAGGTATTCTTTTGTGATACTTTGAGGCTTTGTCGATGTAGTATAGGGTGGAAATCAAAAATTCAAAATGAGCATGGCAAGCATGAATTCATTTATCAGAAGATAGGTAACATAAACATGAATTTCCTAACAAAACAGAGCTTACATTTAAGAATTATGTTTAAAACCTCTTAGGAAAATCGCTGAAGAGCATATATATGGAAAGGAGATGAAATTGTCATTCATATAAGCTATTAACAGAAGAAAAACATTATCACAAACTCATACCACAAGAATTCCTAGATAATAGTTGCAACTGCCCTTTGTTTTCCTGTAAAAGATGATGAGTATAAGCTCAAAGCCTTTCACTCTCTGATGTCCAAACTACAATAGTTCGAAATCTGAAGTATTTATATAATTATTTACAGAAAAATATCTTGAAACAAAATTCAATATTTGTTACAAAAATTCATAAAAATAGATCAAAACTACTAAACATATCATTTGGCTGATCTCTGGTGTTGTTCTGGACATTTTGGTGTAACTGAGACCTCAAATAAACACTCCTGTTAGTCCTTCTGACTGATGAATTGCGTCATTGTTCCACTTTTTCTGCATTCGGTTCTGAAAACTGTTGTAATGAATGTGCAATGATGTCTCCTTTTGCTACTTAGAACGCGTTGAAAAGGTCTTCATTGTCCTTCGAGCGATGACGAAATGAGTGATATGGTGCTCTGTGAATGGAGGTCGTGGTCTTTCAGTTGAGAAATTACATGAAAGACAATGAGAAATCGCGGCCGAGGGCGTGAAAAACTGAACTGATAGTGACCATCAGGAAGAATTATGAGCCGCTGATCTGAGTTGTTTGATCCGAGCCGATCAAATCTAGGTCGTTGATCGTTATCGCAATCGCATCCGGGACGGGCCTGTGTCGTATCGCTATTGTAATACAGAGAGGGGCCTTTACACTAATTTTTCTTGTTTTACAAAAAGGTGGACCTGAAAATTTAAAAACTGCAATACATAAGATATTGCATCCGAAGAGCTTATCACAATCACATATGGGATGAGGGACTTTTATCTTGTTCCATAGTGCTTTGCCAACATACTAGACCTGATAGCCCATTAAGTCGTAATATATAAAATATCGCATCTGGCGGGACTTAACTACAAACCCAGACTCGAAGCGTTTCAAAATCCAATTAATAATCCGAGCGGGTCTGCAAAGGGGGCCATGTATTATATCGTAATTGCAACCGAGAGAAGGACCATGTGGGGAGAGGGACTTAAAGTTGGTGCGATCACTGATTGCGGTAGCAATCGTCGGGGACTTCATCGGCGTGCGAGACTGATTGTGGGATGGGGGGCCGATTGTGGGATAGGGGCCGATTGCGGGATATCGCAATCACAATCAGGAAGGGGTGAGGAGTGTTGTTCTAATTTTCATGTAATATGAGCCGATAGAAAGCTCTGAAATTTAAAGGGACTTCAACATATTTTAAATGGGTGCGGCTAGAGTTAATACCAAATGGACTTTCAACTGGAGTTAGAATTTTAAAAGGGATTTCAGCTAGAGTTTCAATGTATAACAATGAAAATATGGCTAGAGGAATATATAAAGGGACTTTGGGATAAGGATAGAGTTTCAGGAATTTGAATATGGAATATGAGTGTTTCCAAGATAAAAAGGGGTTTTGACTTAGGATTTAAGGATTTTCTCAAGGAAAAAGGGGTTCTAGATGGAATGAGGGGATTTATGAGGGAAGGTTGAGGGAGTTATATGAAATATGAATGGGGATGTTGAAACAAGCTGAAATCTCCTTGAACATTTTCCCCTATTAATACTCCCATGATGATGACATGAGGTGATGGCATAACCCCTATATGACTCATTGATGATATGACCAAGACACTCTTTATTGACAAGGAGTGATGACAAGATTATGATGGCATTAATTGACCTTGAGAATGGAGAGAGTAGTAATGACCTAGAACTGGCCAATGATCAAATTTTATTTGAAAATATAACAATTTGACCTATTAACCCTATCAACAACTTTGAAAGAGTACATTTGATCACTGGTGACTGGCAGGACTAATAGACACTAACACCAGCTTTGTCAGCCATTGACCATGAGTAAACATGAAGGTGATGGTTGATAATACCTTTGCCCCACGATCATATTTCCTACAAGCTTGGTGTTGATGTTGCTACTCATATATTTTTACAATATATTAGTGGGGGTGCTGATGTTATATCATGAGTAATATGTGGGCCTCAAATTTAATAAAATTCATGATGGATCTCCATCAAGGAACCTTGATGCTATTGGTTCCATAAAAGAATCGTAAAGTGACATTTTAGATATTTAAAATGTTCCCTCGGTTTGGATTATGGATGAAGGAGAACTATCACAAAGCATACTTATATGCAATCAAGCTAAGGAAATTGGACACGAAAGTTATCTATCCTGGCCTTGAAGATCACCCTCAATATACCCTTTCAAAGTCTATATTTAATAGCGACCATGGTTATGAAGGGATATATATGAGGCCATGAAGTGTAAGGATCAAGATAATAAGTTCACGAACCACCCACATAATTATAAATAGTTGGTTTGGTGGTAGTGAGCTTGGAGTAATATGAGACATTAATGTCATGCTTTGGTAGCAACATTAGTAGTGGAATGAATAAGGAGGAATGGGGATGCCTATTGATTACAATGGGAATCTTGACTAGAGATGGATATGATTTGAGAATGTTGTCACTAGGATGATTAAAGTCCTACCTTTTTAAAAGTTAATATTGATTTAAATGCAACACTAGTTTTTTTTGTTTTTTGATTTTTGGTTTTTTGTTTTGTTTTGTTTTTTAGTGTCATTTCTTTTCTATAAAAGTTTTTTTTTTTGCCATAGTTGGATAGACTCACTATGGCACTTTTACTTCTATGTATAAATTTTTCGTCTTTATCATTATTTCCTCTTGCTAGCATATATATTAATCACTTGATATGTTATGTTGATATAGTTTTATGCAACTATTGAAATATTATTTGGTTATAACAAGGTATAATTAGTTTCTTAAGACACTTACTTAGACAATGTCTGGTTAATTTTCTCATTGATTGTACTATTTGTACCATGGGTAGTTAGTTGTTGTTTTTCAATTAACTTTAGCCTTATTTTGTTGAAAAATAACTTTAGTCACTTATTTAATTGTTGTTTTCAATTAATATAGATTTTGTTATGACCCCAATGGGGGCATATATTAGGTTAAACATATATGGCATGACCTAGAGGTGGGGCTTTTATGGAGTTAATTGTAAATGAGATGTAAAAATGTATATATAATATGACTGGCCTAGCGATGAAGGGGCCACATGTGAAATGCTGAAATATATATTATATATATATATATATATATATATATATATATATATATTATATATATATATATATATAATATTCACGCATTTACATGTGGCCCCTTATCGCCTAGGCCGTATATTATATATATAATCTATATATATATATCATATATATATATATGGAGATATGCAGTGCAGTGATTACAATGGGCATATGATTTTGATGTATGGTTGTATTTGGTAGTTGGAGGAGGTTCTCCCATTCTATAAAGAGTTATTGTGTAACTTATATGTCTTATCTATACTAGTGTTGTGTTCCTTTCTCTTGTTGTTGTACATGACATTTACTTCTGGTATTTTATGTCTTTGGATCATAACATTTAACACATCTACACATTACATTTACATTTAACCCCACCCATGCCCCACCTTTTGCTCTTACCATATACTTTTAATCCAATATATTCCCCCCTTGGGGTCATAAGATAATACCCTCCTTTGAAAAGCTTTGTCCTTAAATCTTTACAATTAAAGGTGTTATATTCCCCGATCGGGATGTAAGCTGGATCCAATGGTTATGTCTTAGCCCACTGTCTAATGCATATCCCAAGGAAATCTAAGGCCATCCTCCATAAGCATGCAACACTTGGAGAGGTGGCGGTGCACATGCGAGGGTTAAATGCCGACACAGAAGGTGGCAGAGGCATTAATTCGATCGTGAAGGTAAGTTCGTTCTTCGGTGCGTTTGGTAAAGTTGGTTTCTGTGCTTCTCTCATTGTGGATTTGGTCCGAGCTACTCATTATGGGGAAGACATCGACTTAGTCTCCTCCTGTTCAAGGTCTCTGTCATGGGTATGTCTCCACTCCTAATTCTATTCTCCTTGCCTCTATGGATCTTTGTTTCCATCTTAGAGTATCTAGGATGAATGGAACAATGTTAATCAGGCGTAAATGGAAAGGGATTTCTATGGATTGCATCATGGTTGGGTCATTTCTGTGTGTCGAGTCTTTAGTATTCCGTGTTCCTGTGTCAATGGTTTATGAAATTTGGCTATCGCGTATGGCCTTATGCGGGGTTTGGCCTACTGGCTGCTTTGGGTTTTTGTTAGGTCCCTATAATACTAGTGATTACCCCATTACTATTGTAGTTGTATCCCTTACTAATATTTTTGTGCCCCTATTGTCCCTATATTGTTATTACTGTGCCCCATAGAATCCCTCTATTGTTATTTTTATGCCTTTATATTATTATTGTTAGGTCGGTTTGGTTAGATTGTAACTCCTTAGGCTCCTATCTATAGAAATGAGGTTTTGTCATTTGAATCATCCAAGAATCATTCATTTGTGTAATGTAAAGGAGGTTTCACCCTCAAATAGGTTGAATTCTAAGGCATTGATCTATATTTTCTATCTTTTTGTGAGCTGGTTTCATAACATTTGGTATCAGAGCTTTGGATTCTAGGGTTTCGCTGCTCCAAACAGGTCATTGTGACATTTGTGCTATAACTTTTTTTTTCTGCGACGTTTCAGATGCTAAAAAAAAAACCCATTTTGGCCGAAATCATTCTGAACTGCAGGTCCAATTTCAGAGCTTTTCATGCTATATTTGCGGAGATATGATATGAGGAAGTTGGCATTTTTGCAGACTCTCGAATTACATTCCAAACAGGTGACTTGGGGAAAATAGTCATAACTTTTCTTTTGAGCATCAAATTGAAATTTCATAAGAAGTTACAAAAAGAGGATGGACTATAGTTTCCTGTGTATATTTTTCAAATCCTAAGGTCGAAACAATGGCACGTGGCACTTTATACAAGTTTGCTCTTCTGAAAAGGTATATAATCAAGTCATCTTGGGAGATTGTGCATAACTCTTTCATGGAAAATCTAAATTCGATCAGACTGGTGGCATTGGAAAGAGGACGCAGAGGGCTATCGCAGGTCGCAATTTCAGAACTGGAAGATATGAAATTACAGAGATACATTAGATGCAATATCGAGCTCCTACAAAGCGAGAAAAGGTGTGTAGATTTTTTTTAAATTTTTGCTTAAGCTTGGTTTGAAAAATTATTTTGAAGGAATTCAAAGGGCATAGTAAAGAATTATTATCGGTAACTGATGCCTCGAGGAAAGAAAATGAAAACACCTAGTAAGCAACCTTAAATCTCTAGCATGACTCATGAAGAAGAGGAAGAAATGCAACATAATATATCAAAATTATGAGACCAAGTGCAACAAATGTCACTCGCACAAAAAGTAACAGAGTCTAAGATGGATGGTTTAAAGAAAGATGTAGAAGCTAAGATATATGGCGTGAAAGCTAAGATGAATGATGTGGAAGCTAAGATGGATGATTTGAAGATAGATTTGAAGATAGATTTGAAGATAGGCATGGAAGATTTGAAGACAGATTTGACAAATTTTCTACAAGAAATACTTACTAATGTTGAAAGGGTAGTGAAGGAAACTCGCGATGAAAAATAAATAAATGTTAATCATGATTTCATAGACTCTAACGTTGGATCTAAGAACCACCATATTCCAAAAATCGATATGAGGAAGTTTGATGGCAAGGATCCCGCAACATGGATACTACAGATGGAGCAATTTTTCGATCTCAATAATGTGCAAAACACACAAAAGGTACATATTGCCACTTTATATCTGGAACCAAATCAGTTTGTATGGTATCAATGGCTTTGCTCTCGTAAACAAATTTTCACTTGGGCAATTTCTACGGAAGAAATGACATCACATAATGAGGATATAAAAAGCAACACTTTTTTTAGCCAACTGATAAGTCTCAAACAAAACGGTTCAATGATGGATCACATTGAGGACTTCCAAAAATTGAACATAAGGGTAAAAGATATTCCAGAGGAGCATAGGATTGATGTGTTCATAGGGACTTTAAAGGGTAATATCCAACATGAGGTTCACCTTTGGGAACTTGATTCATTGGAGAAGGCATTCAAGTTAGCAAGAAAAATGGAAAGCAAAATTATGGCAACTAGGAAGCCTACCACTCA
>APFE030371755.1:0-18255 GCA_000404065.3 Pinus taeda | reverse complement strand
TGATGAATTCAGAGTGATTGCATGTTTAGTGAACTGTAAAACAAGATGAATAAAACCAAACCAAATATATTCTGAACATTTGAAACACAAGATGAATCTTGGGAAGAAACAGTGTACTTTCTATTACTGTCAAAACACTTTACATAAGCCAATATGAAAACTCTGTCTTTTTGATAAAATCTCCAACCCTTTTTACATTAGAGTTTTTCCTATATATAGGAAAACAAAGCTAAACTACCTTGAGTCTCCTCCTCCAGCATGAGGGGAGCTCGAAAACCTATCATTAATTACCTTATCTATATTTAAACTAACTTATTAAATACAAAGGTATTGTGCTTTCAATACATAGAGTCCTATTCCTATTCGAACTCTAATTCTATCTCCTTGTGTGCATGATTCTCTCTTGATCTTTGACACCTGTGCTATTCCTGTAGTGGTTGAAATGTATTTGAGAGGCATTCACTGAACGAGCTGCCTTGGATTCCAACTGTGCTGCTGACTCAACATTTGGTGAAGATATATACTCTGTTTTCACGGTCCCTGCCTTTTATCCATGTTTATTTTCAAAAGAATGTGCTTGAAGCTGTTTAATATCATTAATGACCATGCATAACACCATATGGCTAATAATCTGGATGCTTTGTGATCATGGACATGTGTTCAACCCAAAACTTTGGTAACCCTACCAGAACCCTAGTATTTCGGTCATAAAGTAACTTTATGAAAACTTTAGCAAAAACCAAAATGTTTCACCTTTTTGCTACAAAATTTACATCTGTCATTCTTTGAATGTTTTGGCAGCCTTTTATGATCTCCTTCCTATCATCGAAGCATTCTCTTACAAAATTTGCTGACCTCAGCATCAATTTCATTTTTTCTTTAAAAACAATAACCTACAGCAGTTTCGTAGTGCGCTACGAAACTGTTGTTCTTTCCAAAATTACAGTCTTCAATGAATTTTTCCAATTACTTTGTGACTGTTACAGCTTCGCTCTTGACTCCAAAATTCCTAATTTGTCTTCCTTTTATATATGCCTCAAAAACCAATGAACTTTAAGAAAAATAAACAAAAACTTGGAGCAATATCTGACCTTAAACATTTTCAATTTTATTTAGCAGCTAACTTGCCTAACTGAGCCTTTAGTTTTGCAAGTTCGTTTTCCATGGCTGCAATTTCTGATACGGTTTTCTCTAAATTAGCCATTTCTTCATCAGCTGCCTCCCATTTCTCCTTTGAAGATGAGGTTTTAGTTTCCTTGACAATGGGAACTTTTTTCTTCATATCCTTCTTTTTGACTTCCTTTGCTTTTTCTGCTTGAGCTATCTGCTTTCCCATTTCTTTGGCCTGTCCTCTGGTATATATTGTTCTTTTGATTTCTTCTGCCTTTTCTGCTTTAGGCAGTTGTCTAATTTCTTTTGTGGCAGTTACTTTGACAGCTACCTCATCTTTGTGGACTTGCTCCGCTGCTTGGATTTGTCTCCTGGTGATTGGCCTTCGGGGTTTGACCATAAATTCCTTACCACCTCCTCAAACCTTAGCCTTTTTGAGGCTTTTGATTTTTTGGAGCTATCAGGTGATGACTGGGTTAGGTCAATAGGCATTGCCTCAACCTGCACTGATGTGGCTTGTTCGAAATCAATTGCCTCCAGCAAATCCTTTAGACTAGCCTTTGACATAGGGTTGTCTTCCACTGCTATTGATTTTCCTTTTTCTTTTCTTAGCTGACTTCTGGTTCTGATTTTTGTTGCTTGTGCAATTCCACTTGGCCCTGATGCATCTTTCTGGTGTTTGATTTTCTCCTTTGATGACTTGGGTGTCTCTTTTGCTGATGGTTTAGGTATCTCTTTTATGACCACAGGCTTCTCTGATTTCCTTGGCTTAGTTTTGGGCTTCTTTCGGTCTTTAACCTCCTTTTTGAGCTCAGCCAATGTAGGTTCTTCAATTCTTCTTTATTTTTCCCTATCTGGCAATGGGGTGAGACCTGTTTTGCTTTGGAAACCGGACATAAAAATGAAAGAGTCCCAATCCCTACCGATTTTTTGCAAACTATCTAACACCAGCAACTTTATTAAACCATGGTGGAACAGGGAAGTTTCACAATTGTCTTTCTTTAATTGAACTTTGTCGCACATTTTACTAAGGCTTCTGAATAAATAGAAAGGGATGTCTATTGATGCTTTCCCTGTGAAATGTAACAAGAGTTTGAAATGATAAGAGTAAACTTTGGTGTACCTTCCCTCACATGTGAGGTATTTCTGGATGCCTGTAAGGAGCAGAGCATAATGTTCTTTTATATAATTCCTTGGCACCGCTTTGGTGAGGTCTTCATTTACATATTGATCCTTCAGAAATTCCTTACAGGGAGTCATGTCAAACTTGAAATTCTTGAACCATTCTTGTCCACCTCTCGGAATTTCAGTGACAGCAGAAATGGCTTGCGGAGACACAGGGAACTCTAGCATTGACACTTTAGAATTCAAGCCAGTGAAATTTAATGCAAAGGCTTTAGTTACCTCTGTATGTCCTCCCTTCAATTTTTTGCAAAACCTCCAGCAACCAGCCTCTTTAAAAGCTCGTGCTACACCTTCATCTCTGAGCGTAAGATCAAGCCCCTATGGCTCGGTTCTTAGGCACCTTCCGGATCGATGCTCTCTTTTCTCCATCTTGCTCAGAATATCTTCACACCAAGAACTAATCAGCAACTTCAATTTACAAAACAACTTCGGCTTTGGAGTGCAGGCTCGCTTGCAATGATCCCTTTTTAAATGAGAACTCGAGCCTTTTTTGCGTTTTTTCAAACACTCGTCATAGAACAGGCATGTTAATGCATCATGAATAAACATTATGACACTACCATACCTCATAAGATCTCTTAAAATAATTGTCATGTGCGTGATCCTAAATCTGATGGTGGACTGAATCCTATCATGACCTGGAGAAGACATCACCTGACAAAATATGGACGGACCTAATGACTCATCTCCCGAGATTTGACATTTCAAGAAAATGCGCTACAGAAAACCCCAAATCCCCGATTTCGTAGCGCAGACAATTATGATTTGAAAAACCGCGCTACGAAATGGCTGCTAGATGATATGCTGCGGAAAGGTGGAAAAATGATTGCGCAACTAAATTGGCCAATCAGATCGCGCTGCGAAACTGCACAAAATCCAAATGATGCAATCAAAACAAGACATGCTTTAAACCATAATGAGGGAGGGTATCTAACGGTTTTCTTTTTTTTTTTTTACAAGGACTCACATCAATACCTTTTGAAATTCTAACTTCAAAGTGACACACCTACAAACCTATTGGCTTAAACCAATTTTTTTTTTATATGAATCTTTTGACATAGGTGAACTGTGGTTTTAAGTGATAACACATGGCATGGGTTTTTCTAGGTGATAGTGTTTTCAGCCTAGCCTTGCCATTTCCTTATAACCTTAATGAGATTCGTTCTCATACTTCGGTTGAGATGGATTGCTGGATGGATTCGAAGATGAGTGGCCTGGATATTAGAAATGAAAAACACATGGAATAGTGGTCTGTGAACGAGAATGTGGATCACAGTAAAGCCACTTTCCTAATAACCCTTGAGCCAGACTGTGGGTTGCAGTAAAGCCAAGATTGTGTACCTCGGTAGGAATATGAATCCTTGCCAGTGAATGGTGGGATATAGTCAAGCCAAGAGGAAGATTGATCTCCGTTAGGCCTAGTAGTCTTGGGATGGGATGTAGAGTAAACCTTGGAGAGTGGGTCTCGTTGTACGGCTTAGTGATCCCTAGATTAGACTGTGGATTACGACAAATCCTGAGAGACTAGGAGGCACTCAAATTCCTCATGGTATAGGTGGAGAAATCTGGTAGGATATGTGCTTGTTTGGTTATTTTCAGTTGGTTATGAGTCCCACATTCATGTTTGGAATATGGCATGAGGGTGATTGGCTGAAGAGAGACTTGGCTCAACCAATCTATGGTCAGGTGGAACATGGTAGTCCCATCTCCGGTTGTTTTTTGCATTCATTAATGAGAAACTCATTCCCTTGGTTTTCATGTGTAAATGTACTAGTTTATATGTGTATTTTATGGCTGATATGTTTATGGTATTTCTGTTGTTACTATGCTAGTTATATGTATGTTTTATGGCAACAACTATGTATATATCTCAGTGTGTTTTTAATTGTAAATGAATGGACAATGCATCTAAGACCTAATAGATGATAATGTAGCAAAAGACATGAGGGAACAATGGTTCTCAATGATTCTCAGATAAGTATGATATCCCTATGCTTAATTATGTAGTTTACACCTGTAGATTACATGTTTGCGATATGTTTGAAGAAATGTCTGTCATGGCTAGTAGGGGTCTAGTTAAGTACTTGTTTAAATAGTTGCTTCTACTTCATTATTTCCCTGTTATTTTACTACTCTTAAGATATCGTTCCATTCTGGGTAGTGACCTGGGCTCTGGTCCGGAAAAAGTGGCTCAAATCCCAGGGACGCTGGCACATAACTTGACAAATTGGTCCCTAGATGTTGGCATGTAGGCCTATGAGAGTGTCCAAAGGTCCTTGGATGCTGGCATGCATCCCTATGAGAGCATCCATGGGTCCCTAGACGCTAGCATGCCCATAGCATGAGAGCGTCCAAAGGGAAAGTGATCAGAAGTTTTAGTGGGACCTAGGGGCAAGCTGCCTGAAGTGTTGGCATGGTTCTCAGGGGTCCTATAACTGATGCAGAAGGTTTATTTTTTATGTTCCTATTGATTCCATTTCCTTAAGGTCACATAGGAGGTTTAATCCAACCATAATAGCCTCTTGTCGGAATGTTTACCACAATTGGCCAGTTACTTGGGTAGATGTGGGAGGAGGGTGTTACAGAGTGGTATCAGAGCATGGCTCATCCCTTGGACTGGATGCATTGTGTGCGTTGGTCATGCATGCATGTTAGTTGCATGCATGTATCTTACACTTGCATTCCATGTGCTTGTTTCATTTTAATACTGTTGATCATGGTTGTAGTGATGTCGTCATGTAAATCTTGATGTTGTTATTGTGGAGTTCATTGTCATGAATACATGAAAAGTTACATATTGTTATATGTCACTTACATTTATAATTTTGCATGCATGGTTACATTCCCATATGTTTGGTTACATTCTTGTATGCTTGGCTACATGTATCATTCTTATAATTTTGGTTACAAGTATTACTCGCTTATGCTTGATTGCATGAATCCATGTGTGTGTGTGTTTGCTTACGCATTGCTTATGCATGTTGATGTTTGCATGTGGCCATGTGTACATTAGCATAATGGTTTTTGTTGTCATGCATGCGGTCATGGTATGTGTAGTCGATATGGTCATGCATTGATGACTAGAATCTAACTTGAATGATGTTTATGTGTTTGTGCATTTATTTGTATATGTCTATATGTGTTGGGTCTCCTTTTTGATGCCTTTAATACCTCATATTGTCCTCTATTTTTGATCAAATTTACCTTGAAACCTACTCACCACTTACCTACCTTCTTCAAGAACTTAATTTTTAGCGTCCTTGTGTATCTATGAGGTAATTTATATTTATAGCATGGTTTTTATGATTTATTGTTAGTAGGAATAAAATAATTGATTATTTATGCTCTCTAATTATTTGGATTGACTCAAATAGATCTTAAGACCTTGTTCCTAATCATCCAACACCAATATTATCTATCTGGTACCAACACTACTCATCCATTACTAGTGTTCTTGCTCATCCGATACCCGTGTGCTTGCGTTCATCCGATACCCATGTACTTGTGTTTTTTCGATACTTGTGTTCATCAGGCACCAATATCATCTATTTGGTACCAACCTTGTTCATCCGGTCCTTGTGTTTGTCTTGCATTGATTGTGTTCATCAAGTACCAAACCCGACTCTTCAACTTTGACGGTTCAAGTGAGCTACTTCGATGATACCAAGGGAACTGATGGTCAAAGCCTTACCTTTTTATGGAAAATCGGGATACGCTTCATCCTCATGCACTGCGTGTCATGAGGATGAAGCCCAATATGTAAAGGAAAATGATGTGTAGTATTTTTATGATGATTTGATCATATCTTTTAACTTTGTATGTAACGACCATTCCTTTATAAGAGAAGGCTCATAAATGATAGGTGTTACACAGAAAGATGGAGTTAGAGAGTTAAATACAAAGATATATAGTTTTAAACAATACTGTTATGCTGGAATTTGACTGAACAATTAAGTTTTGTAAACCTTTCTTTTAAAATCAATGGTATGAGAAGCGATTGATAAGTTCAATGTGTTAATAGCTTCTTTATTTCTGTAAGTTCTTTCGGCTTTCCTTGGTAGCTCGGCAAGGGCCCACTGAAGCCATCAAGGAAAGTTTTTATTACAGTTATTGTGAATTTAGCTTGGTTTTTGCGTGAAGAGTGCCTTAGTATTATAATTCAATTCCAAAGCATTTGATGTAATTACAATTTTGTTCTATGCAATTAATCTGTTTGAGAGTGTGTGATATAAGTTTGGAGGTATTAGTTTCTGATTAAGGATTCATTAGTTTTGTGAATGAAAATTTTATTTCTTAGGCTGTATGATTAATTGTTGATTTCTATGTTGAAGAACAAGGAAATTTAGGATAAGAGATCTCACCATTCACCTACATGTGTTGTTAAGCGAAGACACTTGGTACACCTAACATTTCCTGTATAAGAATGCTTAGATTCCTTCAGAACTAATTAAATTAGGAATGGTTTCTTTTGTTAATTGAAGTAAGTTGATTGAAACCAGTTGCTAAATGAAAATAAAGTTGAATCCATATTTTTATTTCAAGAGCCTGTAAGTGGACATATTTGTTACCTGAGCAAGAATATTTAGATCACATTCTTGTTGAGATTTTATTTATGAGTTTTGATTTCTGATCTTTAAGTTGTGTGAGGAGGATATATTGAAAATTGTAAGAATGGAGTATTGGTTTTGAATGCTTCTTATCTAGACTATACTCATCAGACATAGGAACTTACCTGTTAGCGACACATATAGTGCTTCAACTCTACTGATTACGATTCCCTGGTTGATAATTTAATTTGTGGCGATATATCATTCATATAATTGCCCCAACATTTTTGGCGTTGTTTTCGAGGAGCTACTATTGTTAATAGGTAATGATTTGGTTTTTGTTTTATGGTTTTTGAGTGATATTGGGGACAAACTAAGGGTGGAGAGAAGAGGGTAAGACATGAGTGAAGAGCCACACGTCCACTATGGCGGGGTTGCTCCAAAGTCTGGTTGTCTCTAATTGATTCTTTAGTTTCTTTTTCATATGCATAGAATTAAAGGTAGGATCTAAAGCCTCATTTTTCCTTATTTTTTCTTTGCAAGTATGTTTTCCTTTAGATTTATTCATGAAAAGAAGAGAAGCCTAACTTGTGTGAACAAATAACTTGGTGACAACAGGATCCTAGTAGCACGGTGGCGCTTATAATACATGATTGGTTTGCTTGCATTTGTTTTAAGTTTATTTTCTTCTTATTTAGGATTTTTAATAGGAAATCCATACACTAATCCATGTACATGACATGGATTAGTAACCAACAAAGCAATATTCAAGGATGATCAAGATTTTGGAAGAACTCTCTCAAATTCTAAGGAGCAGCTGGGAAATATGCTTCTCAGGAAGAACAAATCTTACAACAGTCAATAACTTATCTTCCTATCCAAGAGAGATAGAAGAACAACAAATCCATGAATCACAGGAAGATCTCCACCCTTGAAATATTGTTGAAGAAACTAAAGAATCATGGACCACATCCAATGGAGAGCAACCATTAGAACCTGAGATCGAAGAATTTTCCACATGTCTATCTACAAATCCTCTAAGAAAACAAGATGATAATCATCTAATGCTAGAAGATTTGCATGACATGGTAAAGGAGGATATGCTAAATGGCCCAAATAATGAGGTAAAAACAAAGCATTTTCATTTTATTGAAAATTGGTTTCAAGAAACTATAAGGCCATACCATTCCTTCACTCTTCCTTACTTCTTGACATCATCATTAGGACAACTGTTTCTTCATACACAGGTATGCATTGAATATTATATTTTAAACTTGAGTATTAATGCATTTTAGACCTATTACGCACATGGTTACATTGGAAATACTCCTATACTTGAGGAGAGGAATTTATTTTTCTCAAGTAGAATAGGGTAATAAATAAATAAATAAATGTTGCATACAATAAATACTTTAGTTATAACATATAGTGAAACATATTTCTCATTTTTTTTCAATAAGTACGGATGTTAACAACTAAAAAGTAATTAGTTGAAAATGTCAGATCTATGTTCCTATTGCATATTTTCGTTGGGGTCTCTTTGGACTGCATATTATTTTAATGAAGATTACCACATAGTCTTATTTCCAAACTGCAACATGGTTCGACTATTACTTTTCTTTCCCACTTATTATTTCTTTTCAGTTAGAACCATTTCTAGTTTTTCTTTTTAATAAAGTAAACTATGACCATTATGTTTGGAATTCTAGGTAAAGTTGGAAATAATTGCATAGCAACATGATCTAGTATTTCATATCAATTATTTAGTATCATGTTTCATATAACCAGTATCGAGAATTGTGGTAGCAACCATTGTTTTGCAAGAAAAAGCAGGGTCCAAGGGTATTTTTCATTTGGGATGCTTAGATACTGGAAGAATGTTTTTAAAAGTGGAAAAGACATCTTCATCAACGGAATGGAACACCTAGGGGGAGTATTTGATTACTTCTTTCCTTTTTTTTTAAGTTATTAAAAAGGATGCATTCATGCTTTATCTATTATTTCACAAAGATGATATAAGCAATCATTTTCATAAAATTTGAATTGAAGGATAAGTCAAAACTATTTATAGTTTCTATTTCTATTTTTAAATTTCATTTTTATTATTCATATAGATTTCTGATTATCAATACATAACAATTGCTCAGAATATAGTTACCAATGTATACAAGGGGATTAAAACAAAGTTAAGAGGTCTATATAATGATACCAATGAAAAAGAAACTTGAATACTATAACCATAACACCAAAGCATGATCTCCGAGCATCTTTATTAAACCTTGCAAGAGAGTTAATGAAGTCTTTGTTCATAGTGGAACACTACTTAAAAGCGGAAGCATGCATGAAAACTATGACTAGTAGGAATTTAGGTGTCTTTTGGTTATTTTTTGGTTAGCCTCATCCATCTCACATTAAAAATGTCTCATTCGTGCTATGTCCTTTGAGTACCTATAATTACCTTATGCATCTAAGACATTATGCAGGTAATCTAAGTCACTTTGAAAGGTATCATCCTATGCCTTTAATGGGCTTTCTAAAGCTGCTCCCCCATCTACAAATTGAAAAATCAATGTTCACAAGCTAAACCTAAAATGGTAGGAAACATGGAACTAGAGCCTTCAGTGTAAAATAGGCTTAAGAGGTTAACCTGTCGAGGCTATGGATGCCTACTGGAAGTGAGTACTGACCTGTGATATCATTAGGCAAACCCATTGGGGCTACGGACACTCATGGGAAATGGGGCATTATGCCTAAAGAAGTGTCAACCAAACCAAGGCTTTTGTCTACATTTATGATGGTTACTTTATAGTGTTACAATAAAAAGAAAGCATGTGTGGATGAAGTCAAGGGTAAAAGCCAAATCCATAAATTTGCTGTTGAAGAATGGCCTTAAGGTAACCTTGAGTCCTCGATCATTAATTTTTCATATTATATATAAGATTTAATTGTCTTAGAAGTGGGACCTATGATCACAAAGAACTAATGAAACTCAACTGCAAAGCTAATCTGTAATACTTGGATGATTATAAGGCTTTGGGATTTGGTTAGTAATAACTAATTTTTCACTAGTTCATCATTTTTTGTGATCATAAAAATCTTCCTACCTACAAAGAAGGAGAGCCCCTTAAATTTATAAAATGTTTCTTTTCTTGAGCATAAAACTATTAAAGATTGATGAAGTCATATGTAATGAGTGATTTGAAATTTATTTTATTCTTGGTGTTAATTTAACATCATTTTAATAAATTTGAGATGAATTATTTTTGTTCAGTATTCATCTCATTAGCTCCATTGTTTTTTTTCTAGGGTCCTTTGTACAAAGTCATCCCAATAACCCTCCTCACTTCTTCAGTACCTCACCTTTCTTGCATAAGAACATGTAAAACCTTAGGCATGGGGGAGTGGTTGTTGGGACATTTTTCAACGTCTTCATTTAATTCTCTTAAACTTCCTTTAGCATATCAGATTGGAACTCATCAACTCCATCTCTTCCACATCATTTAGGACCCTCAACCTTACTTTTCCTCATTTTCTGACACTTCCACTACAATTTCAAAGTTCTTGTGTCAATGTGTTGCTTGCAGTTTTTCCAGCAAAACAAATTCACATGCAACATCAGTAATCACTAGTACCTACTCCATCTTGACCCTCATAACATGCTAAGCTACAAAGAGAAACATTCCAATTTGAAGACTGTGCATCAAGGTACCTTATTAAAATTTCATCCGACACTGAAGAAAAACTCCCTTTATTCATCCGGTACTGGAAAGCAATCTCCTGTGTTTGTCCGGTACTGGAAAACAATTTTAATCCAATAGCAATTTTTTTTTTAATAGAGATATGAGGTCCTTGTTTTATTTTCTACTATTAATATTCATATTAATCATTTGATGAATATATAATTACCCTCATAAAATTGTATTACCATCAGTTGTTAAGACCCTATCCTAAATCCTAAAGTACTCACCTTTATTCCCCTATTTTTCTATGAAAAAATAAATCCTTTTTATGATATGATCGAGTGGGATAATCATGGGTGTGATTGGATGGATTCCAATCATAATTTGAGAAAATGAATTATATGTTCAATATATCTGTGGGTTGTTTAAACAATGATTTTACCACCATTCCATAACCATAAATTGAATGATTACCGGAACCATGACATTAATCATCCCATACTGATGTACTGGTCCACGTTTTCTCCATTGTGTCTAACCTACATTTTAATGAAAACTGACATCATCAACGAAGATTATCTTCTAAATAAGCTATGCATATAACTTATCCCCATCATTTTTTATAAGCTCACCCTGTAATTATGGCAACCATTTGATCGTTACCCTCTCCTTTCAAATTATAAATTCTCTTCTGGATGGCTTCACCATCCAGATGATTATCATTTCTCTCCTGAATACCATTCAGCCTTTATTTCACTCATCCTCACCAATTCGTCCATTGCTAGCTCTGCTGCATTGTTTCCATAACCCAACTTCCGGTACTTTGTCATTTTCGATACTCAACCCTTTCTGATATTTATCCCTAGAAATTTTCTGAGACTTGTTCTTAAAGCTGACATGGGTGTAGATCGTCACAAACCAATGTTCAAGTTTTATCAAGAAACATAGGAGTATCAATTGTGTAAATAAAATTTTGAGCAAGCAGGATGGATTCCATTTCTGGAAAAGTTTAAAGGATACCATGAAAGTGTTTCTCAAGCCTTCACTCAAAGTTACGATGGAGAATATGTTCATCTAGGAGGTCTTCAATTAGAGATCAGAAAAACCACTATAGAAGAGGCTATGGGATTACCGGTTGC
Source organism: Pinus taeda (assembly GCA_000404065.3). NCBI lineage: Eukaryota > Viridiplantae > Streptophyta > Pinopsida > Pinales > Pinaceae > Pinus > Pinus taeda. The sequence goes on along the minus strand of APFE030371755.1, from coordinate 6,594 downwards.
ATGGGAGAAACAGTTCAAAGGTGCAAATATTAGCAAAGAGCTCTGTCGAAAGTTCTTAAAAATTGAACATTTGAATCCTCACTGGTCTAAGGGTATTCATAGGAACTCTATTAGAGAAGAATATAGGCTGATGATTAATAACTTGTAGAGATTTTTAACATGTGAAGGAAGGTATGCCGTCACTTTTATTTATCATTTAAGACTTTGGTTATGTTTTGAAGGGGGACCCCAGATAAACTTCCCGTACTTCCTTTGGATGAGTTTAAACAAGATGGTAAGAGGGATTAAGTCAGTTTCCAAAAAGGCTGAGACTAGTATTTATCATCATTGATTGATAAAACTATTAGTTACTCATGAGATAAGGAAGTAGGGTAGCATTTGGAAAACATTAATCACACAAAATTTTGCTCTAGAAGGAAGTTCCAAATCCATAGAAGAAAATAAGCGAGGGGATAGTAATAAGGATCTAGATAATAGGTTGGAGAGTAGTAAGAAGAAACAAGGGCAGTCATGAAATAAAGAAGGAATTGTTGTCCCTACTTCACCAAAATCCGTGAATCAGTTAGACAAGGGTAAAAAAATAGAGGAGGAGGAATATCATGCACCAACAAGGTGATCAGTAAAAGGTAAAAGACCTTATCTTGATTCAACCACTCAAAGTAAAACCCAAAAAAGTGAGAAGAAGAAAAGGGAGCAAGCTGAAATTGATGGAGGAGAACTCACAGGTACTATTTCAGAGGTATCTGTTAAGTTACCTGATCTAGGTGGACATTGGTGGCCACCTGCCAAGTCCACTTGGACCCCCACCATTGTTTCACCTGCCAAGTCCACTTGGACCCCCACCATTGTTTCTCTCAACATTTTCAGTTTCCTTAATTGTAGCACAACTTACTATTTTTTAGCAGTTTTTTCAGGTCCTGAACCAGGGAAAAGTTTAAGAACCACCCTAAATTTATATGTATAATAAATGGGCTAATCCTCATGATACATAGAAAAAATAGGAGGCGATTTTATCAATAATATAATATGTATATATAATTTTTTTGGTGAATCTCTCACCAGATTATATTATCTTGTACAGTGATGGAGAATCTTTCATTGAATTATAAAATCTTGTAAGATCTTGGCAAGTCTTTTACTGAATAATAAAACATTGTGAAGTCTTGGCGAATGTTTGTTAAAGTATGAAACCATATATGATAATAAGAAAACATATTCATTAAGCTGTAATATATTAACATACATGTTTGGAAAAAAGAAACATAATTTTCTCTTCCTACAAACAATGTTCCAAGTTTCAGTGGCCGTGTTTGTCAAGGTTCTTACAATACACTCTTCATATCCTTCTATTAGTTTTGATAATATTCCACAACAAAGTTCTTGTAGGTGTTGATATTGACAACGAGTTCTGTCAAGGTAGGAGAGATTAAAATTTTTTCTCTACAACTTTTGTTCAAGCTACCACTTTTTTCAAGTTATCAAATTTCTTTCTTATTCCATAGACTCCAACTGCAAGATAAAAAAAAAAAAAAAACCATCAAGTTTGTTTACCCCAACAAGTAGCAAGACCCAATTATATTATATAAGAAAGTATTAGGTATCCCAAAGGCTTGAAGGGAATCTAATTGAAAGAAGTGACCATTGTGAGAAGCCTTTCAATCAATATATGAATACATAAATGTAGATTTATTATTATTTTAATTGTAAATCTTCAATTAAATAATAAAAATTTAATTACGTCTCTCCCAATTTAAATTGCTTATTAGCATAATTCACTACCCTCATATGTCTCACATTTTTTAACAGTGTTGTAACATGTAGATTAATTTCCTTTTTGGTGAACAATCTCCACCTTTTAGGAAAATATGGTGCAGTGGCTCCAACCCCTACAAATCATTAGGACAAACTAAGAATAGCACAGAAGATGAAAGGTTGTACAAACCAAATTATTTTTCAAACAACTAATCCAACATCAGTACCTAAACCTTTTCATGAAGATATCATATTGAGAATGTTTGAAAAATGGTGGGAAATCTTCTGCGAGGGTGATGCAGAAAGAGTGATAAGGTTTCAATGTTTTGAATTTTTTTGTTAAATCAGAAAAACCAATATTAATGGAGATATTGGTATTTTTTACTAAATTTTGTGAAGTGACTAAATGTAGCTTTAACCATTCACCTGAAGATGTTTTCACAATAATTTCCTAAGTCTATTTAATATTTTCATTGTCATAAAAACCAACCTATATCCATCTTAACTCCACATCTACCACTCTCAGAGGGATGAAATCTATTTATCCCTCTGAGCACTTGGTAGACCCGGAATTAAGATGGATCTAAGATGATAGAATTTCCCCTTTGAATATTCTATGCTCACGTGAATACCATGGTATTACCATGGGTCAATACCATGGGTTATCATAAACCTGGAGCTTAAAAATTACCATTAATAATTTATAAAAATTAATAAAATTAATAATTGATTTTTATTTTATTTTTTGTGTTAACCAAGTTAAAATGTTTAACAAACATTAAATTACAACATCCATTTTTACTCTTGATCCACCAAGCCCCGAAAGGGATCAAATATTTTTTCACTCTATGCTAGTTTACATATCACGATGTTTGATCCCTCTCAAGGCTTAGTAGATCCAGAGTAAAGATGGATCTATGTTGGTTTAATTGCCCCCCTTAAATAGGCTACATTCCACGTGAATACCATGGGTCAATACCATATGCCATTTTTATTTTTATTAATACTAATATTAAGGTTAATAATGTTTTTTTGCATGGTATGAATAATAATATAGCCCATGGTATTTGGCCCATAGTATTTTTCCCATACGTTTCACCTAAATATAATGCATTTTTTAAGTGTTCGTAAATATAAGGTGACTTATGGAGTAAATATAATTTTTATTTATTTATTTACCATACCTCTCTTTTATTTATATTTTTATTAATTTAGCATACCTCTTTTACAAATATGGTATTTGGCCCACAAGATTCACTTAAATAAAACCTTTTTTTTGAGCCTTCATAAATAGAAAGAGGGATATGGACTAAATATAAAAAGAGGTTTCATTTATTTACCATACCTTTTGAGTAAGTATAAAAAGAGGTTTTATTTATTTTTATTTTTTTCTTTGTAAAGACTAAATCTATTAAAGGAAAGTAACAATAAAATTACAAGGAGGTCGAAACCTCATAAGAGAAGAACTGCATGCTTTCAGCCTAACAAAACTGTCCCATGATTGGGAAGGTCAGTTACAATGTACATAGAACCAGACATAGGAACTTGAAAACAGTGATAAACCCAAAAAAGGAGTCAACCCCTATGAAGCTGTCATAACCAGCAACGAAGGACGAGGATTCTGTCCAAATCAGCAAAAGATCCCCAAACTGCCAGACCACAAGAGCATAGACAAAACCAGAGAACCAAAACACCAGACTACCTAGACAAAACCAGAGAATCATTGAACTGGAAAAAGTGAGCCAAAAAGAATTCATCGAGGACACGCACGGGAGCCAGGTGTTGTCACATGACCACGTCCTGGTCCAGTGGCTCCTCAACCATCAGACACTCATTTCCATACCAGAAATCGTTGCCCTTCACCTCGTCACCAGCCCCGCTGCCACCTGGAGGATTCGATGTCGGAAGAGTGCCGCAGGAACTTCCTTCAACAACAACCGATGTCTAGGCCCCATGGGGGCTGCCACCTGGTGGCAAAGTGACGCCCATAGCCTTTTCTGCAGAAAGCATTTTTCCATGCCTGTTGGCCTTGCCATCATCTTCCCCCTGCTGCTCGATGCCATGACTGCCCGCGATTCTATGACCACCCTGAGATGACTCCGCCATGGTGCGCACTATAGCTTGAGGCTGAGACTCCTCCTCAGAGAAAATAATGGTAATATTTGCAGAGATAATAGGCTTATTTAGACTGATCTGGAACTTAAAATGGATATTCTGGAAAGTTTTATGCGGGAAGGGTCTGCGGGAGGGGCTAGACAGAGGTGTAATGGCTTCAGAGGAAGGCTGAGAGACGAGGGGCATCGACAGATCAGCAACATGAGCGGGCTAAGAATGCCCACGACCACCACAACTCCCACCATGATGGCTCTGCATTCTATGCCGGACCATTGCCAGGCTGCAAGTGGAGAAGTTAGCAGAACAGGTGACAGCGGACAGGAGACACAACCAACGAAGGAAAAATCGAGCGAGAAGCCCAGAACAGAGCAGAACAGGGGATAAAGAGTACTGAAATCCAACCTCCATAACCACCAGGAGCCAGACTCTAAAGGCTGAGATAAATCTTCCGCTAAGAAACTCCAAATGGAAAGGACAAAGGCAAGATGCTAGAGAGCGAACCATGGAGAGAAAGGCCGAATAATCCATGACTAAAACCGCAGGGGCTTTGTATCTTTCGAGGTAAGCCATTAATTCAACCTACAAGCGACTTGAATTCGTGTAGGGTGAACCAGCTTGAGCCTAACGCAAACTTGGAGATGAGCGCTCAACGGCAACTGACAGGACCATGCGCCGCCTTCATTAAATGAATTCATTAATTGACATTTCATTCACCGGCATCTGGGTAAGAGGTTTTATTTATTTACCATACTCCCACTTTATTTATATTTTTATTTGTTTACACCCTTGCATGTATATAAGGTGACTTATGGAGTAAATATAAAAACCGTTTTATTTATTTACCATACCTCTCATTTATTTATATTTTTATTTATTTACCATACCTCTTTTATAAATATGGTATTTGGCCCATAGGATTCACTTAAATAAAACCTATTCTTCAAAATTAGGGCGAATGGAAAGTTGTAACTCCTAATTTCAAGGGCTAAATATACCTTTTTTATCCTCTCCCTTAAAATAAGGTGGGCTAATGTCCATACCTAATTTTTTCATAAAATAAATTTGAGGCAATTTGTAAAAATGTACTATGATACAAAATATTCACCCACTAAAAATTTAAAACCCCTTAATTTTGCCTAAGGGTGAAAATTCACCCCTAAAAGTTTCCATAATGAGCTGGAGATAAAATCTGTAATATGGAAAATATCTTGGAAGCTAAAATGGTGAGTGATGTTACAATCAATTTATTAATAAACCATCATTGGTAAGAACATGCACAATCATCAATTTATTAAAAATAAAGGAGAAGAAATAATATTTATCCATAAAAGCACAAATAATTATAAGATGGAATTATATGATAAACCATGATAAATGACATGATAAAGAAGAATAGAAATGGATGAAATAGGTGTAAAAACATGATAATAATAATGACCTATTAACGGCCCAACATACCCCCAAACTGAATATATTGCATGTCCTCATGCAATCCAAAACTGAATATATTGCATGTCCTCCTGCAACCCAAAGACTTTGTGTTAACCAAGCAATAAAAAATTGGTCATCCCAACTCATGAAATGGATGGAACAAATGAATTCTTCCTCAAATAATGAATATTCCATTTTAGCAATATTGATAAAAGTGTAACAATTTTTACATTAACGTTCAATTTATTTGTATATGAAGTTGCAACAAAATATGAAATAAATAACAACTAACTTTATTAACCATTTTCTCAAGAACTACAAACCAAAATTTTGCAAGTAGATTTATAATATATTAATGCTTCTATGATCCAAAAATCAAATCGTTTTGATGCACAAATAATGAGATATAAACAAAATGGTTGTAGGTGATAGTGCATGATTTCTGAAATTTTATGAACTAATTTAACTTTAAATTATCTCGGTAAGTGTATTTTAATGATACGTCTTTGTTATCCAAAAATAATTCAGTTCATAGTTTTAAAGATATACACCAATCAATTTCTACATTGTATGAAAATGAAATTGTATGCCTTAAATGAGAAAGAAAGTAGAAAACATTCATCATGTGTAACAATTCCTCCCCAAACTAGAGAATTAGCATGCCCTCATGCAATGCTAGAAAACAAATTGAGGTGGGCGCTACCATCTGTTGAAATCTATGCTTGGTGTAAAACAACATGGAATAAGGGAGGTGTTGAGAATGAATAAAAATATCAATGGATGATAAAGAATATTAATGACATGGTCATAAGAAAGAAATGAATGAAAGAAACACTCTCCCAAACTGAAAAATAATATGTCTCTGAAAAATGGGAAGTGGTAAAGATGTGGAATGAATGATTAAATAATGCTCAATGGATTTTCATGAAATTCTCCTAAATTTGCAATAAATCAGAAAATTATGCTATTTTACCTCAAGTTTTACCTCTGAAAAAAAAAATGTAGAATGACATGTATGGACTGGCATTTGTTGAAGTTGATGTAGAAAGAGTTGGTGCTAAAAGTGATGCAAAAGGTGGAATCCAAGCAAGCACATCATGTCTGAACAATTGTTCACATTCATGAGTTTCTCGAGCCTCTTCTGTTAGTTGCAATAGTGTGGTCATGTTGCGAATAGAGTTTCCCCCTCATACTTGTTCTTCTCATGTAAACAAATCACTATTTTGCATACAATGTTCTTGAATTCACAATGTTAGTTTTGAATAGCAACAGATAAGATGCATGCAAAAATTTCAA
>APFE030371754.1:0-10288 GCA_000404065.3 Pinus taeda | reverse complement strand
CAAGAGTTAAACCTAGGTAAGGAGCACAACAATTATTTCTCCCATCCACCTAAGATAAACCCAAATGGAAAAGCATTCCTCTTAATTTATGTGAATAAAATGAACAAGTTAAGTTATTTGTCTATTATAAAAACCAAAAAACAATTGAAACAATGCCATGTTTATACATGTAGATCCAAGAGAAGCTTCACCAACACCCTCAAAGTATGAAATGGTTACCATGTAACCAACAATAAAATTCTAAGGCTAAAAGGAATGGGAAATGGCATTATATACCTCGTATTAAAGGAAATATATTAGTTAAGTTATGTAATTAAGATTTCATGTTTTCTTTTGTTTTAAAAATAATAAAAAGGATTCCGAGTAAAATTGGAATGGTTTCCATGGTAGAGAATGTTGATGCTTCTAGTGTAGCATAACTAATCATTATGGAATTCAACTATCCTACATAATGCATCATCTTTGTTATTTTAATAATCGTGTTCCTAGATGGGGTAGGTAGGAGCAAGAGGGGCATTATTCAACCCCAATGAAAAAATTGTGGCACAATTTTCATGGGGTCTTGGTCAGGCAACAAACAACCAAGTGGAGTTTCTTTCTCTATGGAAGGGTCTAGAAACTTCTTTAGAAATAAATTTTAACATTATTCTAGTCTTCATTGATTCAATGATTATAATTCGTTAGGTGGTCAAGGCTATGATGGAGTCGAGCTTTGATTTCCCTCTTATTCTCCAAAGGATTCTCTTACTTGCATCTCAATTTGAGCATATGGATATTTTCCATGTTTGCAGACAGTCGAATTCAGTGGCAAACGCTTTGGAAAATAAAGGCTCTATGTTGGGCAAAGAAAGATTATATTTGGATCAAGGAAATTTCAAAATTGTCTATATACCATAGCCATGAGGAGACTTAAAAGACGTATTCACTTTCATTCAAATTTTGATACATATGGAAATTTGTTCTGAAGTGGTAATGAAACATCTTCCACCTGCTCTAAATGGTCTATGACTCTTGTTAAAAGGCCAAGTGGTATTGGGATCTAGAGATGTAGTATTTTCTGGCATCGGCCTTAAAGAATTTCCTCTAGGTGTCCCATGCACCTTATTATGTGTCTTGAAATATTTCCTCTCATATACGAAATGAAGCATAAGAATTTAATTCATATTTGGTGGGAGCGACTAGAATTCAATATGGCTATGGAGCTTCTTTCTTTGAGAATTGGACTTGAGTTAATTTCATCGCCCTGCACTTTCAATCATAAGTCTATTCATCATCCTCCAGAGGATTTTGGGCTCATGGCAGTGTTTCAGTCTCAATTATAAAATAGATTATGTGGAACTCCAAAAAAATCTTTGGGAGCCTTACCTGGCTAGTCTTCGAGTGTGGGTTAAGATTATTGGTTCTTTTGCAAGTCATGTTCAGTGGTCCTTTCCTGAAATAACAAAACCTCATTGTCTTCTAGAGAGCCTTAATGTTGTTTCATTGTTTATTAAATTTTTGGATTTGGTTGAGGTGTTGTTAGGGTTTCTAGGAAACAAGAGGATGACATGGATGAGATACAATTCTAGTCTTCACAATCAGTATTAGAAGTTAAGTTCCTTCGACTTTTGAGTAGTCAAGAAATTTCTTTGAATGAATTTAATGAGGAAGTTATTGCACTCATCGCTTCGATTACAACTCTAGAGAATTGTATGGTTTTTAGTGCTAACCTTTCTCTTGGAAGTGTTGATCCTAGTGTATTTCCTAATAAGAAGAAGCCTCTTCTCTCGTAGAGGAATGAAAATCCTAGTGTTGGGCATTTTTTGTGGGAGAAACTAAGGACAGGTTTATTTTTTTTAGTTAAAAATATTTGTTGATACATGTTGTAATGTAAATACCTTCTTATACTTGGGATCTTCTATATATTCATAAAAATATATATATTTAGAACAGGGAAGAAATGAAACCCTAGAGATGGGACTAATATTGTATGGTCTAGTGAATATTTACATTCTCAGAGAAAATAAATATCTTGTAAGGGTTCTAGCCCATAATCTAGTATTATTAATGCAAAACCTTTAACTGCTTCTTTAAAAAAACACATTCGTCTATTTCCCATGGAGAATTGGATTGTTAGTGAATCAATGTTTTGTTAAGGTACTCCATACAAAAAGGTATCTAATTCAAATCCCCCATGGGCGTTTGCCGCACAAAAAAATAATGATATTCCTATATCTGAAAAAAAAAACTCTAGCAATTGTAATAACTACTTAGTATTACTACTATAATGCCCAATGCAATGGGTACACATTATATAAATGATGCAAATACTGACGCAAGCCTAAAGTTTGCAATACCCAGGAACTTCAACTCTGTTCTTATCCAAAGAATTCATCATTATATACCCAAGTCAAAACCTCAACAGTTGGCAAATTTATATTTTACCATTTATGCGGAAGCTCATTTAAATTCAATTCAAATCAACTCAATATGCACCTGTGTTTATACACATCATCCCAATTTACAATTAGCATTTCCAATCCCAGTTTTCATGTCTTCATATCAAATAAACATCCTTCATTCAAAAGCCCAATCTTGTACATGAGCCTTTTAAGATCAGATTTCTCTTTATGATCACATTTCAACCAAACAAATGCGCCATGTTCTAATATTCAATTAGACACTGTTTTAAACCAAACCAACCAAACTCATATAACTTCATGCTTACTCAAATAAGACGCCTACTGGACAATCTCACACAACTCAATTGCAGAAGCTTTGTCTTAACATATGTTTACACATTTTAATGGTTTATGGAAACCATATTTCAAGCCGGCTCTTACATGCAATCAACCTTAAACTTTAAATCAATTGTATGAAATTATAAACCAACAATCCATCCCAACTCGCAAATTTCATTTTTATAATGCCAGACTTTAAATTCAAGAATACACCCACACCATGGAAATCGATCCTTACAACAAAATCATTTTAATCACGTTGATCCACACAAGTTATACATCTTTATGGCTACGGACTTACCTTCAAAAATGCCCTTTAATTTCAATTGGGCCTCCTTGCTTTGCTGCGGTCATTACATAACTCGACATTTTGTATCAACGCTGCAATTATTGTGCGTTACTATGCAAACTGGCTTACTGCTACATGTATTTATCACCGGCAATGTGACTTCACAATGCTAGGACTACACTTCTTCCATCATGCCAAACATTTTACAATATGTATGAAACAGCTACTGAACCACTGCAATTCGCTTTGTCATATTATGCATTTCCAAATGGGTAAAATGATCTGATTTTTTTCTGCAAACAATTTCATTATCGAACCCCTCATTTCTATACAAACTGCATGTCTTTAACCAATTCAAATCTGGGTTTATACGCTCAATTTCTTCCCTATGCAATTTCATAAAATTCGGATTCAAATTAAAATTGAATGTTCACACAATTTACCACCCACTTATCATTATGCTGCACGTAGACTCTGACATTCAGCGCATCCAATTCAAGAAACAGTTCTGCAAAGTTGCCTTTCACGATGCCTTCAGGAGTTGCCGGAAGCTTCTAACTCACAACACATATCCAGAACTCGACTTTTAATCAATCTGAAACAATGATCAATATTTTCAATTTAGAACTCTGCTCTTTAACCAGAACTCGCCCTGCAACCAGATTTTCAATACTGTAAAATATGAATCGATTTCACTCCTCTTCGAGCATTACGTCTTCAATGTATTTTCTAGATTTAAACCATAATCATCGATTCTCTCTTGATCGATTTCTTCACCCTGCGTTTCTTTTATGCAGCTCCTGACTTCATATTACTGGGTGCTCGCTCTTTTTAGTTGCAGTCAATCAAATCTAGGCAACCATTCATTCGACACATATAGTTTAACAATTATCATGCAGAGATTAATAACTTATATGCAGAGCTGTATATAATATTTGATCTCCCTCAGATTCATTGAATTATGCACATTCTTATTCCACAGGAATTAATGCACCAATTAACCAACAAATACCAGCAAATTCACTCTTAACACAGTAATTGATCCATACATGAATTGACCAATCTAAGGCGTATAACTCAAAATCACACTTTCATAGAAAATGAACATACTTACAAACTTTTCTTCTTGGCCCAATATTCAATGTTCATGGCCCTTACAATTTGCCAGAGGCTTACAACCTTGGCTGTTCAAAACCAGCTCTCAACCACACTCTCACTCTCTCCAACTATCTCAAAATGTCTTTTTCTCTCAAAACCCCTTCCTATTTATACAATTTTAAAAATTATCTAATTAAATGCTCAATCCCCTTAATATCTCATCAAATCCCTAAATCTCTCAACATCCCTAAAAGATAGATTCTCATCCCTAAAACTTAGAAACTAATCCCAACTTAGGCTCCTTCATTAATTCTAAATAATCTAGAAACTAATTTCTCTCACAAATAATTAATTAATCACTCAAAATAATATTAATATTTACATGAAATTTTAATATTTTTTCAAAACATGAAACCCCCTAGCTTAGGTAAAATACAATGTGCTTTTCGGAGATGATGCTCCTGCATCAAATACACTCATAATGCAACTAGTAGATCACACAATTCCATGAAATGGACATTCAAATTATTCCATAGATATTTATTTGGGAATTGACTAATATTTATTCCAATATGAAAGAATTTATCACAAAATTTGTTATTTATTAATAATTATGCATCACAGAAATATTATTTATTTAAGATATGAAAATTTAAGTTTCACATAATAAAAGGATATGTGACCTAAAATGTTTAACATTTCAAGTTGGAAATTGAATTATTCACATAAAAAACACTCCTAAAATAATGAGTTGGAAAAAATATTGAAGTAGCTATAATAATTTGGCAATTCTCTCTTATGATGCATTTCTAAGGTTTTGCCTAACATTAGGTGTTTCTTAGATCAAAAACATGTGAATATTCAACCTTACAGTTGATCTAGAATAGATTACAACATTGAACATAGGAAAATATTTCAATTCATTTCAAACCCATTCCATTTGGCAATATATATCTAAAGATACTAAATATATACTAATAAGTTTTAACCCTTAGGGCACACTTTTACAAGAAAAAATCATATATGAAATTAATTCCATTACTACAAATTTATAGTAATGATCTTACATTATTATCTTCAATATGTTTTTCAATATTTGAATAATTTCACTCTTCATATGTTAAATGAACATGAACAATAAATGTAGGAAATTACATATTTAAGAAGATAATGAAAGTAGAAAAATTAAATCTAAAATAATATAAATAACTCTCTCTCTCTCTCTCTCTCTCTCTCTTCTTCTGTCTGTCTGTCTTCTGTCTTCTCTCTCATCTTCTTTCTCTCTCTTCTCTCATTATTATTATATATTTATATATATATTATATTAATAATATATAAAGAAGAATGGTGTACATGTACATACTTCAACTCTCTCATAAAACTATTATAATATTTGAAGCTCTCTAAAACCCTAGATACACTAGTGTTGTAGCTACTACAACCCCATCGAAATTTTTCCTACTTTAAAAATTTGTAGCCTCCTATTGTCCATGTGAAATGTTGTCACAGGTTTTTTAAAATGTTCCATGATTATTATTCAATTTTTTCTAATTGTTGAAGTCACTTTTAAAAGAATCTTGAAGTGTCATATTTTGTTAGAGGTAGTCTTGGCGCACCTTTAAGAGGCAGTTCTAGTGCACTCTCTTGCATTAGTTCATCTCATATATCATAATAACATGCACTAGGCACACTTCCATGACATAACACACTTTCTCATTGTATTTGACAGTTGTGTTGTAAATGCATGTATTGTAAAGGCACTTGTAAAGGCATGTATTGAAACTAACACACTTATGTCTCATCATGTTAAGGATTTATTATATGCTCTTAATCTTACACTCTTGTCTCACTGATCTCACACTTAGTGAAAGTGTTGGATCTTTTCCCCATCCTATCATCTTGCGCAAGTTGTAAGCACACAGATTTCTCACCAAGTAATGAGCTTACTGTGAACTCCTAAGCTTTAGTGATGATACCCTTACCTCATAGAATTTCATATTATGTCACCTTGAGGAAAACCTCCTTGTGCATTGAGCAACATTAGAGCACATACCATCAAAACTTACTAGCTACACCTGCCCACTACACAACCCTTGATGAGCTCTAACTTGGATTTTACATTGTGCATTCTTAGTGGACAATAGGGTCATATCTATACCCTTCAAGTGGAAACCTACGCAATTCCTAGATTCTCCTCCTTATCCATTGTGCATTCCAGAGTTATAGTGCCTAATATTATCACTCTTGTTACTTGTAATTACCCTCTATGCAATGCCTTGACTAACCCTGCCTTCACTATGCACTAAGAAAATTTAGTGGACAGTAGGGTCATCCTTCAACCCTTGTAGTGGTCAACTAAATAGTACCTAGATCCTCCTCCTCAAGTACTATGCATTGTGCATTCCCTGTGGGAAAGCTTATCATCCCTACCTCTTGAAACTGTGTACTATGCCTAAGCATGCCTCCTCCTCCCTTTCCAATTTTTGTTGCACACTCGTAGTTCCTTATCCTTCACGTATTTCCTCTTGATCCTATGCATTACACACTAGAAAGCCTCTTTATCTCAGACCTTGCACATTGTCCCATCACACTCAATATCTTGCATGAACATAAGGTAGAACGAGTGATTTTGGGATTGATATTCTCTTGTCATGAGTGAGCTCTATTTTTAGGTACTTTCATCCTAAAATGGTAGATAATGTTCAAGGAGGTCATCAAGGAGATATGCTAAGACAATAACTTGTGGAGCTGAAACATAAATATACCATCATGTAAACGATAGAGGAACTCTTAACAACGACAAATGGATAGTGACTTGTGATGATTTAGAATGTTTCAATACAATTCTGAGACCCTTTGGAGGCTAAAGATAAAATAAATTTTAGATACATCATGAAGAGTCAAAGGCACACCAATAGAGAAGATAACTTAACATTGACACATTACAACAAAGTCTCATGTCACATGTCACCAAATGACCATTGACATAAACATGTCTTTTTCCACATTTTAGTGGAATGTAATTTTGTAATTATCAAAATCAGAAAAGTTTAAATGTGTGGAAACTTGAGCATCACACATGGAATTTAAAGCGTTATTGGAAAGTTGAAGATTCATGTAGGAACTCAAAAGTCACATGGGAGCTCAAGAATCATGAGGGAGGTCAAGAGTCATAAGGGAGGTGAAAGGTCACCTCATTTCTTATAAATAAACCCTCATAGCTCAAGAAAAGGAATTTTCACCTTGGATTCTCAAGCTAGGCATAGGTGAGAAGATCATCCTTAGAGAGGAGGAAGTAGTGTCTTAATGTTCCACTATTGGGGCTAGTGATGCATCATTGTAATTGTGTATCTTGGAACTTTCAGTTAATGGTTCGAAACTCTTAAATCCAACACACTTTCATGCATATATTGTGAATGTTATAAAACTATTATTTTATTGTTTGTGTTTATATATACTAAGGGAAATGAACTATTTCATTGGCTTTAGTATACATATTTGAATTGTTCATTTCTTTATTTCATGATCATTGTTTCTTTGTGAACTATTTTGCAAGATAAACAATTTTTTTAGATAAATGTGTGTGTCTTTATTAGGATAGTGCTATTACTCTTCTTCTAAAGACACACTTTCTCTTTTCCATTTTTGAAAGAACCATTATTCACATTGTAATTGAGTTCTTCACAAGGCTAAATTACTTGGTTATCTCAAAAGTATATGCATACTCTCTTATGTTGTTTATTGCATCCAAGGCAAATATTTAAGATTATGGCATTCATGACCATGTCCTAGACGGGGCTCCTAATTCAAATGGTATCAGTTCCACTTGGGACTTCATATCGGTGAGACCACATGTATGTTTGTGGTTTCCAATGACGTCAACATTTTGGCACTAGAAGGAGGGCCGAACTTTGTATGGCTAATAAATCAACTCATTCACATAAGAAACCTTCCGTTCAAGGGAGTAATTATCTGAGTCTAACTCCAACCCATATATTTGAGAAATCAAAGTCATCTAACTAAGGTCCAAAGTATGATTACAAGGTTACTTATGAGAAACTTTAGAGGATTCATCCTATCATCTGTTAGTTTGATAGAGCTCCTAGATTACTCCTTCTTACGTATGTTCTTCCTTATAATAAATCTTCAAAAGAGACAATCCATTGTGTTGTTCTAGTTTCTTTAGTTAAGGATTTGGTTATTACTACCCTTGATGATTTAGCTGACACACATTAAGAATGTCATTATCAAGGGGATATTCCACCACCTATTTGGGAAAATATAGAAGGAGATAGGAAGAACTTTTATTTTTCAGATGACAAATTGATGAGGGACAATTAACAACCAAACAATAATGAAAATTTGAAGAGTAAAGAGGAAGAGTATTCAGAATTAGATAGTGAGGAGGAAGAGAATGAAGACATGGCTAAGGACCGATTGAGAACATGAAAACATGTCATTGCTAACCCACAAAAGGAAAACAACTCATAGTAAGTAACATAGGACACATCTTTCTTTTACATAATGAATGAAATCAATAGACATAATTTCCACTTACCTCAAGAAGAATGCACAAATCAATCACCATAATACTCCACAAACACCATAAGCCTATGGTGTGATCTGCACCATCAACCTATGATTTCATTATCCTAATTAAAATATTTAACCCCAGTGAACTATTCATTCAAACTTTTACCCAGTAAACTATATGAAAATAGAGCAAGAACCATGGGAGGTTCATTGAATTGCATAAAGCCCTATAAAGTCCCTCTTTCGATAATATTACAAAAATCTTTCATAAAAAATGAAGGTCACTGCATGGAGTGGATGTGTTAAGAGATTATAGGTGTATGATGATGTTATTTCCCTTGAATTTGTGCCCATTTTCCAACATGCTAGGTCTATGGCAGTGGGAATAGTGGTCTAGGAAGTTGAAGAAACTAGAGAAACAATATCTAGGCTACAACAAGTTGGAGAATTATGGAATTTTAGGTTCGAAGCCATAATTAATGGAGTAGATTCTCAGGTCAGAAGAGGGTTTGGTGAATAACTAGAGTGGATTGGACAAAAGGTATATACCAACACCCTAGACATAACTCTCATTGTGTAGAGATAAATTTACACATCAGGGGTGCCATGGGGTCATCTATTAGTACCACTTGAGGTTTCTATATCACTTAAGTGATTAACAACTAGCCAACATACCCTTCTTCCTCTGGAAGACACTCTGATAGATGACCACCAAAATTTAAAACTCTAGTTGGCTAAAGGGTTCTCTTTCACATCATGGCTCAATAAAGTTACTTATAGAGCATGCATTCCAAAGAGAATGTTGCATCTATAATGATGTTGTAAAAGCATTGAGGTTGGAAGTTCAAGCATCAATAGCAGAAGCAAAAGTTGTTGCAACTCCACTAGTTGAAACTACTACAACTCCACTAAAATATGAAACTACTACAATCCCTAAGGAGGTACCTATTGCAACTCTTAAAGTAGGGGAAGTTGCTAAGTTGCAACCACAAGAAGAAGAATCCAAGAGAGTTCATGATAGTGATCTAGAGATCACTAGAAGCCAACCTCCAACAAGGACACTAGAGGAAATGACCAAGATACCTACACTTGTGGCTATACCAAAAAAGAAGAGTATAAATTAAAAAAAAAAGGAAACGACACTAGCTTCTATAAAATAGGTGGAAATCCATGTTGCAAAATAAGAAGAAGCACAAGAGGAAAGATAAGAAGAGATACCTACTACAACACAAATAGATTTAGAAGAGATGCATGTTGTATCATGGCTTGAAGAAAA
Source organism: Pinus taeda (assembly GCA_000404065.3). Taxonomy (NCBI): domain Eukaryota; kingdom Viridiplantae; phylum Streptophyta; class Pinopsida; order Pinales; family Pinaceae; genus Pinus; species Pinus taeda. The sequence continues at coordinate 372 of APFE030371754.1, read as the reverse complement.
AATTCGTGTCCCAAAAAATATTAAATAAGAAGTGTTTGTGGTTACCTAGATGTAACAATACAAAGTAAATATAAAGTTAATTTCCTAATTAAAATCATAAACAAACAAGTAAGCTCATACCTATATTACTTGTGATCGAAGTTTGTCAGATGACAACAAGGTTTTGGGGATGACTCTCCACCCAACCATAGGCTCAATTGTGCAAGGATCTGCTACAACTAGCCACCCCCGAGCCCTCAGTCAACGTACTACTGCCAGTGCCTCATAAGTCTTAGAACACCATTCTCCCAAGAGAATGTGATCCAGGTGGATATTGGTGGCCACCTGCCAAGTCCACCTGGACCCCCACCATTGTCTTTCTCAGCATTTTCA